>VOPJ01009868.1:0-11652 GCA_014673585.1 Semibalanus balanoides
TTTGGTTCAGTTTAGGCTCATTGGAGTTTTTGCCACTTTTTGCCACTTTTTGCCACTAGGGTTTTTTGCCGGCCGGTTTTAACCGGTAAAAACCAGTGGCAAAAACCACTTTTTGCCACCCCCTGCCAACCCTGGGCATGGTTTAACCTGCTTATTTTTCACCTAATTAACTTTTATATTACAGGATTAATTGTTCATTTTATGATATTTGGATGCGAATATAAATTTACCGTCGCGCGGAAATGCTGAGTTGCGTTGTTGTTGCTGCTTAGTTGTTGCGATGTTTCCATTTACTGGAACCGAACTTGTTGCACTATTTGCTAAGGCGGCCCAAGATTTAGCTCATCGATACGTATTCACATATAAAGCAGGCCGGATTATTATTGTTCTGTTTTGTTATATATTCTGTTATTTATTTAGTAGGTATTTGTTTATTTATTGTCTGTCAATTTATGTGTCAGGTAATGCATTAATAGCCATTTTTACCAACACCTTGTCTTTTATTTCATGGCGATATTTATTCCATTGAATATTTGTTTTAACATATGTGTAGTGTTTCATTCTGTCGTGTCTGGTTGCCGCCCGGTGACCCTGGCCGGCGGAGCGGAGAGCCGGCCTGGCCGGCCGGTGACCTGTGCCTGGGGCGCCGGCCGTCACGGATTTCCGCGAGGTGGAGTGGGGTGGCTGCGCCGCCCTGACCAACTAGGTCCGGGGAGCGACAACGGTCGGGTGCTTTGTTCTACCAATTTGCTGGCGTTGGTTTGATCCTCTGAGACGGGTGGGCTGCCCCTCGAGTTCTAGCGATTTGCTGGCTTCAGTTAGGTTTGATCTCTCGTGTCTGTTGGTTGCGTTGGTATTAGCCTCGTGCGCGGATCAAATGACCAGTCTGTGCGTTCTCCGTTGGCTGAGTATTTGTCCTTCTTCCGTATATGATAATGTCAGTGTAACGGTTCAAGCCTACGTACAAATCAGTTCAGTTATATTGAGATGAAGCCATTCCACGTGGGATGGCTTAATGTCAGGTATCATCAAAAGGACAAGATTGCGAAGGAGTACAACCAAGCAGCCGCCAGGCCAAGAAATGCGCTGAATAAAGGAGCATACAAAACAGCGACTACACAAAAGCGTACATCATGAAAGAAAGAAACCTGACAATCAAATTGAGCAGATAGCACTGCAGAGTCGCAGCACAAGCTTGCGTGTCAGCTCGCACGATCTGAGAGCTGGAGATAAGCCGGCGAGTGTCCAAGACCCGCGGCGCGGATATGAGAAAAAGGTTCTCGTGTCAGTGAGAGAACGGAAAAGAGGCAAGCTTTAGCAGTTCCATGGCGTCGCGGAGAGTGCGTGATGCCGAGCGGATCACTCCATACTAAACAACATACCACAAGCGACACAAACAGAGTCTGAACGATCTAGCATCTTTGGCGGATATGCCACAATTTTGGAAACTTGTAAAGGCAGATATGCCAGATTTGCAAATGAATGCCATGCGTTCCATGGGCGTCTAGCCTTCGACCCATTATATCGGCATTATATTTCCTTGAAGCTACGATCTCATCCCCGTTGACGTGGTACATATATGACATGTATGCACTATGCACTCTGCATTATTTGATCAATGGACAATGTTGTTTGGCAGTCCGGAGTGGCGACGTCTCTTGGCACTGAGCCAGAATCAGATCAGAGCCACTGTTTGACTGGCCGCCGGGAGTGGCAGAAAGTTGTTTAGCTCCGACATGCTGATGGAAGGTCAAGGTCAGGACTGCTCGGCGGTGCTTGGCGGCTATAATTGACACCACTCCAGACAGACTTGGACTTGGTAGCAGGAGAGTCTGTGCCTTGCGACGTCGTTGCAGCTGAACAGAGCGTAGCTTAGAAGAGTTGATAGTGTTGGATGGACTGTGAATCGAATGTCGTGCTGATTCAGGTGACCGGTATGGGGTTCGGACACGACTTTCCACTTACCATCATGTACATGGCTCCGCTTGGCATCACTGGCTTCAGGCCTTTAACTTCAGAGAGCATTTTGAAGGCGATCTCAGCGTTGGCCTGAAAAGGAAAAAGACGTGCAAGAAAATGGGTTAGAGACGGAGTCAGGGTGACGCATTTGGTCGCACATTTCGCTTACAACTGAGTCGCAATTAACGGCAATTAGTGACCAAAGATATGCCAGTGAACACAGGTCCTAACGAGATGACCTACAGGTGCAACACGCATAGTGCTCGGTTATTGCCATCGCTACTCGACATCTCTGATCACTTGTATGGACATTTGGTCTGGACATGTGCCAACAAAAGTAGGTATGTTAATGCTCGGGCATATGACCAGTGACTTGTGAGTCGACTCGAGTCTGACTCAACAGCCGAAGAAGTGGCTCGAGCACGACTCTTTACTCAAGTGCTGTTAACAAATAATCGACTCGACTCTTTCCTATAGTGCTGTTTTTTAATGGAATCGGCTCAAACTCTCCACTCAAGTACTGTTTTACGAAATTGAATCGACTCGACTTAAAATATAATTTGAGTCTACTCAATTTGACTCATCACAAGTTGAATTACTACTTGAGTCAGACGCGTAGTTAGCCAGCCGTTGTTCGGGGAGGGCGGGGGGGTTGTCAGCAGAATTGCATTTTGTTAAGTGTAAACTGGTTTTCTCAGAGAGAAAGCATGGCCCCAGGTCTCCCCTTCCCTTAGCTAGGTCCATGTTGTAACACTCAAATTGTTCTGAGTCGACCCAAGTGTGACTCACAGCCGAAGAATGGACTCGACTCACGATTCAAGTGCTGTTTCAAACAAATTGACTCGACTCAAACGACTTGACTCGACTAATAACTCGTCCAAAAATGTCCGATTCATGAGTTGATGCATGACTCAACTCTGAGTCGGTTGCAAGTCTGTAAAACACCGAACATTTATCGCTTTGTGCTACCCCAACACTAGATCGTATTGATACCCATGGACGCCGGCAGCCCCCGGCCCATTCCCGAACCGTCCCGACCAATCTCTGTACGTCGCCAGCTCAATCACACACCTGACAGGTCCTGAAGAACACCCGAACCTCATTAGTACCGCTTCCACTCGCAACTCGTCCCGACTAAGACCTGCACCCCGTTAGTACCGCCCCCTCCACTTTCGACCCCGGACCCGTCCCGACACGTCATCGTCATCCATCAGCAGAAACACGCCACGGCTGTCCTTCTGACCGGCAGTCCTTCTGTCCTTCGCTCAGCGCTGGCTGAGTCCTTTGACTTTAGCCATGTCCTTACTGAACACGGCAGGACGTGATTAGCGTGATCCATCAACAACGGAGGCCGAACGCTACCCCCAGTTTGTTCAACCGACATACCTTTGGATCGTGAAGTAACGATCAAGGGACGCGCCGCTGCTATACCCGCAAGGTGTCATGGAATGACCTAGACTCGGGTATAATCATTTCAGGCACGCGTAGGGCATGCAGTTGATTTTTATGACAAAGTGTATCATTTCCACACCGAGGTGTATTAGCCGGGGCCACTTCGCGCACAACTTCCGCTGCGGTCATGAGGTTGGGGCGTAGAAGACGGGGTTGAAGAGTTCAAACAATTGACTTGAAGCTGGTGTATACCTCCAGTGGATCACGCAGACAGTCAGACACGGCCGGCCGGCGTGTCTCCAGCCAGCGTGTATACTAACACACAACACATATCATGATCTGTAAGTATTAACTACATGCCACGTCAAGTATATACTACTACCAACGTATCTGTAGTCGTGTAGCGGATCGCGGAACGACACTCTATTGTGGGGGTACTAGGAAAGGTATTACAATGCAAAGATCAGATTGATAAAATGCGCGAAGTTAAATTTTCCCTGAAGACACGGAAAGGGGATGGCGTGTCATTACCCTAGCCACTGCTGAGACAGTATAGCTTATGCATAGGGGACGAGCACCACTAGACAGACTAAAGTTCTCATTTCTGTTAAGAGTTGTCGGCAAAGTAAACTGAGTAAACAGTAACGGAAACATTCTTGATATGAGTTAACATGCTAACTAAGTAGTGAATAACGAACAGTATTTTGTGTAGACGAGATGCACTGGAGTAAAATGGGCGTTGGACCGGCCTAGATAACTGAGAACAACACACTCGCGAATTGAGCAGGCGTACCAATTTCATTTCAAAGGTAACAATTCTGTTGTAGTCTTTAAGACAATCAAAGGGTACCGTCCCCGTATCACCTATTTTTTGTTTTACAGTCGTCTCCTAGCGGCGCAAGGCCGATCGTTTACTGCGCAACTGTATGAAGCATATTGGTCCTTTATAGTAGCTGGTATTATTCATTTAGATACAATAAGGGCTGCCGAGTTGGTCAATGGGAGTTGCGTGCTAATTTTTTCTTTAATTTCAATCGTATCGTTGTACGCTGAATCTGTGTATGTGAATGCGCGATTTAATGCGAATAGGTTTGCTATATATCTCATGACGTGGCCCTGGGGTTCCCTTCCCGCATTCGCGAGATCGGTGTGCCGTGGCGGGCGGCGTGGCGAGCGGCCGCGGCAGGTGGCCTGGAGCCACTACGCCGAGATCAGACATCCCCGACCTAACAGCGAGTGACGCCTCAAGCCGACCCATGAACGCAGTCAACCAGTCACGTGACAGTGCGATCACTCAAGCACTAATGGATTCAGAGGCGATAGCGCTGTTGACTGCGTGTTTTTAGAAGAGCTCAAAGTAAAGGGCAACGTTGATGCCAGCCAGTTGTGGTTGGAGTTGGTCTGGGGGGGGGGGTATTTGGCGTCGTTTTTCGTATGTTTTGATCAGGCACGTAGTCAGGATTTTTATCAGGGGGAGCACGTCGAAAAAAAAATCCCAGCCATACGTTGCTGACTGGGGGGTCGGCTCGTCAGGGACTCTCATTCTATCTAGTCTAAATATATTTTGCTCATGGGTCAGGGGGCATGGCCCCCGTGCCTCCTGGCTACGTCCCTGGTTTGGATAAATTGTTGTGTATCACTTGGGAACACTGGAGATGACGGCTCTACTCTTGGGACTTCCGCGTCAAAGCGACCAAATATTTGTTCTCAAAATAACGAACTTAAGTCACCGATTTTGACCAAGATTAGTGTACAGGATAATCTGAAAAGCTGGTTTGGACAGCGGCGATGTTTAGCTGTCGAACATGGGCACTGGTCAGGATTCTCAGTGGGTTTTAGTGAGTTTGCTGGTGAGTTTACCTGGACGAGCTCCAGCGTCGACTGGAAGAACTCTGGTGGAGTGGCGCTGAGGATGGTGGGCAGAGCGGCCTGTACGATGGTGTTGGCGCCGATCGTCCGGGTCGAGAGGCTCTGCAGTCCCGTGCGCACCTGACGGTCAAATCACACCACCGGTCACGTGCGCCTATACTGGTCGAATCATGTCGCCAGTCACGTGACACAGCAGGTCACACCACACCACATCACCTGTCAGGTGACCGACTTGACGACGCAGAGGCCCTCTGTGTCGTCAGGTTGTTGACGTTCAGGTTAGGTCGTCATGTTTCTCATTCATTGGCATGGCTTCGTTCACCTTGGCCATTTGATATTGATTTGTGAACTTGGACGGTGGTCGGTTACCAAATCCGATATTCAATGAAACGTTTCGACCACGGCTGTATTTTTCAGAAATGGGGAAAGTACAATTTTTTAATCGGACCGAAGTTTGAGTGGGAGTTCATTGTTCGTTTATTGTTTAGTTTTACCAATAGCCATTATTTTAAAAACCCGGTGAAGCCTGTCTACTTACGTGTTTAAGCACATGGTTGTGGTCGTGAACCGTGATCCAGCCCATTCTCCAGCCGGGAACCAAGTACCTGAGGGAAAAATAACGGCCCATCTCAACGTCCATGCGAATCTTCCCATACACCCAACACAACCTAACCCTTCTCTTCTCTGCTGTCTCACCATGACTGGCACAGCCTAACGTTCCCCCCGCAGGTGTGGACGGTCCTGACCTTTAACTGACTATTATTACACCAGACAGGCCTGTATCGATCAGCCGACGGCGACAATCGGCATCTGACCGCCGAGTCCTCCGACGGCCAAACCTGTTCTCGCTCTCCGAGAGAGTCAGGGACGGATCGTATGGGCATGCCATTCGATCGAGCACTGCACCGTCCGGCCGGCCGGCTCGCTGCCGGTGGAAAAGTACGCTCCGCCAGTGATCCACGTGCTCAGAGGCAGCACGTCGGCTGAGCCTGTAGCCTGCAGCGCGTCACTGGGTCTGTGGTCTGCTGCTGCCTCAGGCTACAGACTTATCATTGATCTGAGTGGGTCATGAGCGCTGCGTTTGGTGGGTCGCCGGTGACCGGACCGGGTGGGGAGGGGTGGGGGATGGGGTACTGTTTGGTCAGACGGGGGTACCGTTTGGTCAGACAGGGGGCGTACCGTTTGGTCAGACAGTGGGGCGTACCGTTTGGTCAGACAGGGGGTACCGTTTGGGTCAGACAGGGGGTACCGTTTGGGTCAGACAGGGGTACCGTTTGGGTCAGACGGGGGTACCGTTTGGTCGGACAGGGGGCGTACCGTTTGGTTGGACAGGGGGCGTACCGTTTGGTTGGACAGGGGGCGTACCGTTTGGTCAGACAGGGGTACCGTTTGGTCAGACAGTGGGTACCGTTTGGGTCAGACAGGGGGTACCGTTTGGGTCAGACAGGGGTACCGTTTGGTCAGACGGGGGTACCGTTTGGTCGGACAGGGGGCGTACCGTTTGGTCAGTCCGCTGCAGGAGAGAACAGGTACTTGGTCCGTGAGCGACGCGATGTAGTGGAACTCGCCGCCAGGGAACACCTGGGAATGAAACACAGGCACAGACTTGTTATCGTTCTCCATGCCAAACTGTAAAGATTGGTAATGCTATATTTCGACATTAAATCTAGAGAGAACGTTTGCCTTTCAGGATCGTACCAACTCAATACTACTGAGGTATGCTATTTAGGGAAAGTTGTTATCAAGAATTTCATTTTTAGGTACACTAATTTTGTTTTGCGCTTAGGCTGTTATATATCAAGTTGCATCAGAAGTTCTTAACTTATTATAATAAATGGTGCTTTCTAAGTCAATAAGCAAGTGTAAATGCTCTCTATTACATTTAAATAAGCGTGTCGCTCAAAAATCAGGGCTTCATGAACTCAACAAAGTTGGCCTTGTAGATATTCGTCTGCGGATGATGGGACACCCGTCCTCCTGGCGGCGACTCTAAAATTTTCTTATTGAGGTGCTCTTGTTGTGCGGAGCCTCTCACGGGCTTGCTCGGTCACGTTGTTGATGACTTAATGGCGCGCGTGCCATACGATCGATTCTGGGCGTCTCCAGGTCCACCTCCCAGCCTTTTTCCGGCTGTCGGCAGTAGGTGCAGATGAAATGTGACCGACAGCTCTGCATTTAGTGCCAACGAGTAAAACAATGAAACGCCAGATTGGAAAAAGCAGTATTGCATGCAATATAAAAGAAGTTGTAGCTGAAGTGTAAGATGTCTTACAAAAAGACACCCTCCTGACTTCTCTAAAGCCATATTACTCCTATCGTCATCGATGCTCAGATTACCCAGCTAACATCAAATTAAATCATCTCCCTGCAGCCACTCTCCGCAAACACTCCATCTAAATCAATCCAACCACTGCAAACACTCCATCGAAATAAATGCAACTACTGCAAACACTCCATCTAAATCAATGCAACCACTGCAAACACTCCCTATTTCCGTCAGCGCTTCAGCGAACCTAACCAGTGAGTAGTGACCACCCACCCACCAGCAGATCGTAGAACTTGGTGCGGATGCCGGTGCTGTGCGCGAGCGTCTGGTAGAGCGGGAAGCCGGGCCGGGGCACCAGGATGTTCTCCCCGGCGTTCGCCAGTACTGTGATGCACATCTCCAGGGCCGACGAGCAGCCGCTGCAGATGAGCACGTCCTGAGCGCATATAAAACACAACCAGTCATATCAACTGACTACACACGAGGATAGCCGAGCAGCCGCTGCAGATCAGCACGTCCTGCAGCGCATATAAAACACAACTAGTCATATCAACTGACTACACATGAGGATGACGCAGACATAAGATCGTCTGTGATGGGTACATAGTCCTGTGTTCCACGACAAATTCAATTGCGGACAAGAGAGCAGGGACGGCGGATAGGAGGAGGGGGCAGAGGGGACAGCTGTCCCCCACTCCAGAAGTTGGGGGAAACATATTATTCTCCCCATAAATTTGTAAAATGCACTATCCAAGAAGTAAGACACATTTTTTCCTTCTTGACCAAAAAATAGCCGAGGTCAGCCTGAGCCGAGGTCGAAGGCCGACAGAAGGCCCTCAGTCGCCCTGAGGGCCCTCTGAAAGGCTCTAAACAGGGCGAACAAGCAATGCCCTCACGGTCCTCCTGAGGGCCACTCTAGCATCTAAAGGCCGAACAGCCAGGCCCCTCACAGTCGGTATGATGGGGCCCTTCTAAGGCCTCTAAGACCGACGAAAGGCTCTTCAGTCAGGCCTTGAGGCATGGACGTAGCCAAGGGAGGCGGGGGGTCACGGCCACGGGGGTCACTTCCCCTAAGCAAAGGCAATTTACACCAGATAGAATGGAATCATCTGACGACTCTACTCTCTCCCCCCACTCAACAATATATGGCTGAGGAGCGAAGTTTAATTCTACCACCGACGTCCCCCCCCTGATCAAAATTATGGCTACGTGCCTGGCCTGAGGGGCCCTCGGTAGGCCTAAGACTCGAAAATAGGCCTGTTTAACGTTTTTGCGACCATTTAAAGGGCCCTGCAAAATATAGTGGCTTAAATCCGAAGAGATACAGATACAATTTTGCACATTTTTGTCGGGGGCCCTTTGGCCGTAGTGGCGCCCTTTGGTCGAGGGGCCCCTGAATTTATTTGCCCCCATCCGAAAATACCATCAGCCACCACTGCAAGAGAGACATGAGACAAGAGTACGAAATGGGATTACCTACGAAATAGATCAACTGACTTGCCTTAGCTGTGATGGGGGAAGAAGGTGTGGATGCGTATTTTGCGATCGCTTCCCTGGCTGCCGTAGTTCCTGAAATAATATTTTACATATAGTTATATATTATGCATCGCACAATCGTCCACGTTCCTCACGTCGTTTGCTGTTGTTATTGATATGCACACTCAACATTGAAAAGAAAGGCTGTTATCAGTGGCGTATTTAGAAATCCGTCAAGGGGGGGCCAAGCCCTCAAGGGGCGCCAAAACCTTTCATGAGGGCGCCGCCAGCGAAAAAGAATGCGAGAGGGGGGCGGTAACTAACTTGGCATCCGACTCAAATTCCGAGGGGAGTCCATACATATGAATTTACCCAATTTGGTACTATACGCTCTTCTCCCAAATATCCTTTAAAGGCGCCCTCCGAGGTCCAATTCTATCTCTCTGACAAGGCGCCCTCCCATAACTCTCTCGCGAAAGTGCCCTACGACAGGTACAATGTCCGTAGCACACTACTCAAATCAGCGCGAGAAGGACACCCGTCTGTGAGACCCTGAGGCCCACCCACCCCGCTACACACCCATCCAATCAACCTGACCTTTTGTGCGGTATTTAGGAAAGGGCGCCCACCTCGCTCTCGACGAGATATGTAATCATGAGGGTGATTTTGGATCATTATTTGTGAGAAAGTGTGCGCCCTCTCCGAAGTCGAAAGTACGCACTAGCGCCGTTCGGTAGGTATGTGGGAATGCCTATACAGAGATGGGTATCGGAGGGCGCCTTCATAGTCGCCTCTGCTCTACATGTATCGGAGAAATCCAACCCGATCGATGTATACTGAGGTATCCGGTTTGAAGGTATGGTGGGGGCGCCATCCGGATACGTATCGGAGGGCGTCGGTTTGAGAGCTGCCAGAGTGTATAATTTTGGGAGAGCGCCGTTATTCTCGAAAGTCCTGGGGTGCGCTTTTGGAGGCTATGCTAGAGAGCTCCTTACATCTCATGTCTATAGGAATCGGATGGCGACGTTGTGATGTATATCCTGAGCAGCTGGCAGCCCTTGAGAGTATGTGACGCGAGCACCTTCACGAATGGTTATGCAAAGGGCGCCTAGGTGAAAGCATGTTGGAAAGTGCCGAACAACGGTGATAAACGTGTCGACCTTTGGAAGCTATTTGGGAGAGGGCGCACTCTCAAGCACTTTGGAGGCCGCTGTGAAGGAATGTGGGAGGGCACTTTCAGTGTACCCAGGAACCAGCGCTCCTCACATTTCAGTGAAACGCCCGCATTGCAATATTCAGCCGGATATTGAGCGCCGGCTCACATTCAGCGATGGGCGCCTTCGGCGCCCTTTACTGAATGTGAAGCGCATTTCATGAACCGAAGGCACCTTCGGCGCCCTCAGTGCATGAGGGCGCCTTCGGTCCATGAGGGCGCCTTCGGCGCCCAAGGGGGGAGGCATGGTGCGGTGACCCCCCCCCGTAAATACGCCCCTGGCTGTTATTGATACATATTTCACAATCACAGAAACAAAACACATTCAGTGGCTAAGGTGCAATCACGGTCGCATACTGCATATCCGCATTCAAAGTGTGTGCTCTGTAATCCGGCGCCGCTTATGCTTTGGAATCTCTAAAGGAGCACCAGCGCATCAAACTATGCGTACGCAGTACGCACTATATGTGCAACGTACATATGTACACATGTACATGTACACAGTACAGCCTGCGCCATGCAGTGGACACGTATTTCGGCCATTTTACCTGTGCTGGGTGCGTAGCCGTTGAACTTGATGGCCTGGACAGCCTCGACTACCGCGTCCACGACCACTTTGGCCGGCTCCAGGTTTCCGAACACGGTAGGGTCACCTGAGGCAAGGTCAGTCAAATCAGTAATCAGTCAAATCAGTAGAGGTCAGTCGTTCTGGTCACGTGGAGCATGCAAAAAGCAGCTGTCTCGAATGGTATAAATGCGTCCTAGGACAAATGTGATGGGATTAGATACGAGGACTCGGGACACCTCGGTATTCAGTGACACATGACATATGTCCGCCAACTGTTACCATGCGAGAAACCAATACCAAGCTCCTGAACCGGTCTCTCTCGCTCTCGCTCTCGCTCCGTCCTCTTCCTTTCCCAATTCCTTATAAATAAATCACTATTTTCCACATCTATAAGATCCATGCTCTTGGTTCTCGGTGCTGGGCTCTCGGTGCTCGGTTCTCGGCTCTCGGCTCTCAGCTCTTTTCTCTTCGCTCTGGACCTACGACTCTCGGCTCATTTTTTTTTCTCGCTCCAGTCGCTTTATCAGCTCCGAGTATCGCCATGGGGTGCCTCCCGCTGTGCGTTTCCTTATATGGCTTGCGTGCTGTCGAGGACGAGTCGCATGGTTCATAGCAGCATGCAGTGTAATGCTCATCGTTGACAAACGTGGTTTGTTTGGATAGGTCAGTATTGGTCATACACACGAGAAGGTAAGTGCATATATTGTCGTTTGAGTTATATCCTGATTTTCCATCATTACCTTATCAGCTATGGCCTATGCAGATGTTAAACACAAAACAGCATGGGGCCGGTTTGTGAAGGCCATGAGCCCTGTGGCCGGTCACATCGAGCTGGGAGAGAGCGCCGGCCATATCGAGCTGGGAGAGGGAGAGAGCGCCGGCCATATCGAGCTGGGAGAGGGAGAGAGC
>VOPJ01009869.1:0-11652 GCA_014673585.1 Semibalanus balanoides
CCCGGCCGTGTCTGACCGTGTCCCGTGTCCCCCGGCCGTGTCTGACCGTGTCCCGTGTGCCCCGGCCGTGTCTGACCGTGTCCCCCGGCCGTCGTTGCAGAGGAGGTTGGCCAGGCGTACGAGTTCGGCATCACGTCGCTGACCAACAAGAAGGAGTACCTGCAGGTGGGCGACTCGGTCGCCTTCCAGTTGGAGGAGGGCGGACAGCGCGCCACCAACATCAAGATCCAGCGCAAACGGCACCGCGCTACCGTCGACGCATTCAAAAGTAAGTGGACGGTGGCGGCGGACGCGCGAGCTGATATAGCGTATAACAGCCAATGTGTTATTTGCCGATTCCCGGTGATGGGCGGCTTTTTAAATGTCGCACTAATAGCCTGTCTTAATTACGATGTGTTGACTCAAAAATAGATGAGCTCATGTTACCTTGACAGTTGCGGTACCCGTAAGTCCAAGCATTAGCATGGTACAGAAACGGCGTATGGTAGTCATTGTGTGATGCTAAGTATAGTTTTGCTACATTGAAATCCAATAGACTCCTAACCACTGGACGATGTCAAACTTCGGTCAACTTCACCACATCATCGCACTATACTCCTGCACTTCCTGATGCGGTCATCGCAATATGTGCCTGAACCCACGCCTCCGCCGCGCTCCATAGATCAGTACGGTTTCCTGTCGTACGAGCACGAGACGGGCAAGAAGCTGTTCTTCCACGTCAGCGAGGTGAAGGACGGCGTGACGCTGCGCGAGGGCGACGAGGTCGAGTTCTCCGTGGTCACCTCCCACCGCTCCGGCAAGTCGTCAGCGTGCCAGGTGGTGCGCACCAGGTGAGATTAAAACGGCACGGCGCCACTAGGCTTGTAGAGGCGGCAGGACGGGTCTGAACGGAGCGTGTGGGGCTCATCAGGGCATGGCGGGAATGGGATGTAGGTTTGTTCTGTTGGAATGAGTATTGTCTGCTGGGTTGGACTTGGGTTGTTTTTGTTGGGCTTGAGGATCAATGGGTTTCTCTCTCCCAGGAGTTTGTCAGGATGTTCAGCTGGTCGGATAGTTAGTGTGTTTATGAGGAAGCTGGAGGTTTGCCGGCACGCCGTGTGTCAGCAGGACGAGGGAATGTGAGAATGTGCCGTTTTCCATTGGGCAGTATCCGGCCTCATCGTCACTGTCCACCAGACTGCAGCTGTCCACCAGACCTGCAGCAGATCATGTGAGCGGCAGTGTGCCGCAGTCGCCAGTGACTGAGACTGAGACTGAGACTGACCTCGCCCTGTGTCCATCAGCAGCGCCGCGGCCGAGGAGAAGAAGCGGCACAACTCGTTCGCGTCGCAGACGGAGCGTCCGGACCGCGTCATCCAGCGCATCCGCACGATGGCGCTCAACGACCAGCGTCGGCCGAAGGGGGCGCAGATTGTGCGCCAGCCGCGCGGACCCGACCAGGACGGCAGCTGCGGCTTCAGCGCGCGCCGC
Organism: Semibalanus balanoides; assembly: GCA_014673585.1. NCBI lineage: Eukaryota > Metazoa > Arthropoda > Thecostraca > Balanomorpha > Balanidae > Semibalanus > Semibalanus balanoides. Next base: position 1,471 of record VOPJ01009869.1, read on the forward strand.
CCGGCCGCCTGAGCCGCCCCCGCCCCCGCCCCGGCCTGACTGACGACCGACAGTGTCCGCCCGCCGCCCGCAGCCGCCTCTACCGCCGCCGCCGCCGCCGCCGCCGCCGCAGCCGCCGCAGCCGCCCACTCCCACACAGTGTGCCTAGATTCTGGTCTCAAACACAAACAGTGCTTTCCTGAATCCTGACTGTGATGTTTGGGGGCGTTTGTAAGTTTGAGCAATAGGAGAGAGGAGGGGTGAGCGGGACCGACCGGGCGCGCTGCCGGCCGCTCTCTCGTCCAGTTTCCCCGCCGCGTGGCGCGGGAGACTGCCGGTCGCCCGTGCCGGCCCTGCCAGGCAGGACCGGCTCCGGTGCCACACCACACGCTGAGACGGACGGACGCACTAACGACGACAGGGGCTCGTGACACGCGTCTATCCCCATTGGCTGTACGCGGGCGGGCGCGCGGCCCAGCCGCAGCCGGTGCAATGAGACGGTGCCGCGCGGCCATCCGCCGCCGCCGCCGTCGGCGGTTTAAGTTTGTATTGTTTGTCTTCCATGTGGTCAGCTGCGGCGCCAACGCGTCGGTCCGACGAGACGCCTCTCTTTTATAAGAAATCCTCTGGTACAAGATTCTGTGATATTTTGCTGCGTCGCCGCCCGCCAGCCGGCCGGTCGGTCGGTCGGTCCGCCCCGCTCCCAGCCGCAGGGCCGGCGCGCGGCCGCCGACACTCGTGATCAGTCAGTTGCCGCGCTCAGCCACAGCCACAGAAAGACGACACACACACATGCACACATACACTCACATACAGACAGACAGACAGAGGGAGGGGGAGAGCGGGCGGGGTTACCGCAGTCTCGGGTTCCTGGCGAGCTTACGTTGCCAAGCCGACGCAGCCGGTTATGTTGCTGTGTCGGACGTTGTTTCCGCCGCCGAATAATGTTTGAAATTCTCGGCTCGCCACGGGCGCCGAACGGGTCCGTGTCGGCGAGCAGTTTGTTTTGTTGACCTCCTGCGGTGCCGTCGGCGGTGGAGCCGGATGGGAGCGCCAGGAGTCCTGTGTGTCCACCGAGTGTGGCCGCTGACCTGAACGCCGGGAATCCGCCGCGGCCGGCAGACGCGGCAACAGCCCCGATCCCCTTGCCCGGCCGGCAGTCAGACACAACTGTGATTACGTTGCTTCTAATGTAGAACTTTAAATACGATTCCAAAGACAAAAAGTCTGAGCCGAGCGTCGGCAGCGTGCCGCTGTCCGGCGGTCGGCCCCCGCGCCACGGACCGCGAGCGTGCCAGTCAGCCCGCCGCGCGTCCGTCAGCCTGCTGGGCCGGCCCGGTCACCTGCGTGTGACCGCGTGTGTGCGTGAGTGTGTGCTCGGAAGAGCCGTCGCTGCCGACGTGCTGATATCACGCTCTGAGAGCCCGCCCGTCGTGACCCAATACTCGAGGGAACAAGAACAATATCGTCACGGTCCCGCCCGCCGGCGGCCGGCGGGGCGGACCGGGCCTCCGAACGGCGCCCGGTCTGCCCGCCGGCCGGCCACCTGGTGCTATTATCTCTCCACCGAAATTGGTCCGGTTCACGCCACCTGGCCGTCGTCTGACGCGAGCGAGGACCGCGCCGGCTGGCCTCGGGTCGTGGCTGCTCCGTTTCGTGTGTCAAAGAAAATGCAAAAAAATGAACTGTTTGTTTGGTAATTTGTAACCTCAACTCGGAACGAATAAACTACTAAAATCCAAGGGTGTTTTGTGGCTGTTTGTGGTCAGAGGTTGATCTGATGACTGGTAGTATTCATGGAATGGTTGGAGGCATGCAAACAATGAAGGAGTCCTGCTACCAGCTACATATCTGAAATTCCCATCGTCGAAACACAGCGATGTCTACATTTTACCAGATGAATTGTTGTGAGCATTGCCTCAAACATCTGCGGAGTTTAATTTAAATATGTTAACTATCATCGATCGCTTTGCCGTATGACAACTTCGGGAAATGGTTTCAAAAAGCGTTTGAGACCATCAGATGTAGGTTACATCACAACGCATTGCAACACCGCTATCCGATAATTGGCATTCCCAATTCAAATTATCAATAATCTTATCTCCAAAGAAAGTTTGTCTTAAATCAGCTCAAAATTCATGATGAAGCGATATCCGATTATTTGTGTTATATTTGTAAGATCGTTGGGATTCCGCCCCTCCCCCAAACGAGCTTTTTGCCCATTGTAGAGTGATGCTGTCGGAGTTTCGGTAAATTGGTTTTACGGCAACGCGACTGTTCGCTTGCAGGACCATGCACGGTCGGGATCTTCCTCACGCCGACCCAAGCGGGGAGACTGCCATATTTCGCTAGAAACCACATTTATTCTGGATTCGCTTGTGAGTGAACCACACCATAACTGTACGGAATCACGAAACCTGTGGAATTTTCAGCTAAAATGGCATGTCTATTCAGGAGACGCGTCGTTTTCTGCCCAATCATGGCATATTTGATTGACCAGGTAAGTCATTCAGTTTATTTAAAATAATGCTCAAAATTGCTTATAGTCTCATATATCTATATTTTTACTAGTAACTGTCTGAGAAAGGCGCGGAAGCGGAATATTCGTTAGCGCCGCTTGACACATGGCTGCTCGAATTTAGTAGCCGCATCTATATGACTTCGTAGCATTGAATATTAAAAATAAAAAACTAAATATATAGAATCTGAACTGTGCGCCACGTTAGCAAAGCTGAAGTACACAAAATAAATGACTATCAAACCGTCACTCAGATCCATGACACCAACAGCGGTAAACAACGAATGCAACACGCACGATCAGGTCTCAGTAAATACAATTATCATGTTCCCCAAAATGCATATACCGATAACACACGATCCGTTAATATCCTTGCTCATTCGAAGACGTAACAGTGGATTCGTCGGAACCCAGCGGCCGCGTTCACCACACACGGACAGGCGTATGATCTGCTGCACTGGTCTCGAAAGCGGGAGAAGCACTGACAATCTCCGCAACACACACAAATGCAAGGTCATGATTCGGAACAATCAGCGCGGCGCACAGTATTGATCATGCTCTGACAGACGCGCCGCCGACACGCCGGTAGCGGGGTCACGGGCCGCCAGCAGCCGGGATATGTCTCCTTACAGGGCGGCCGTACATCCTGGCGGTACGCCCCAGAGACCTGGCGGCAGCCCGGCCACCTGCCGGCCGGCACAGGCACTACAAACAGGCGCAGCGCGCCGCTCCGGTCCGTCACGGCCCTCCTAGCCGACTGTCTGAACAACAGCCGCCGGAGAGCCTCCCGGACACCACCTGTCTTATGTTCATCCACCCAGCCCTCAACCTGACAGAGCAGCCGTCCCAGCTGTCCGGCGCCTGAGAGCCGTCTGACGGTACAGTACCGTCCCCTGTCTCCGCCGGATCACCGCCTGCTGTCCGGCGCCTGAGAGCCGTCTGACGGTACAGTACCGCCCCCAGTCTCCGCCGGATCACCGCCTGCAGACCGACAACAGAGCAGCGTGTCCCGGCCGCCGACACGTCACTACCACAGTATCGGCTTGTTTTTACACTGCTCTATGACGTAGCCGGTGAAGCGTTTGAGGAAGCGCGGGTACTCGCGTTTGTAGACCATGCGCAGAGCTGAGGTGGGCGCCCAGCCGCCGGGGTTCACTGAAACACAGACAGACAGACGCAACCGGTCAGCGCATCCGTACCGCAGCTAACATCAACACAGCTAACATTTAGTTCCGCCCCTGTAGCTCAGTGGTAGAGCGTGCAGTAAGTACACCGGCCAGTGGCGCACATTTTCAGTGTCCACCGCTGGGGAAGTCCGATACTGAACAACGTAAGCTGCAGCCCGCAGCGCACCAGGCCACCCTTCCCGCGAGGTAAGGCAGATGTTTATCCACTGTAGACGCAGCCCACCCTTCCCGCGAAGTAAGGCAGATGTTATCCACTGTAGAGCAGCCACCTTCCCGCGAAGTAAGGGAGATGTTATCACGTAGACGCAGCCACCTTTCCGCGCGAAGTAGGCAGATTGTATCCACTGTAGACCAGTCCCCTCCCCGCGAAAAGTAAGGCAGATGTTATCCTACTGTAAGACGCAGTCAACCCTTTTCCCGCGAAGTAAGGCAGATGTTATCACCACTGTAGACCAGCCACCCTTCCGCGAAGTAAGGGAGATGTTATCCACTGTAGCCAGCCAACCCTTCCCGAGAAGAAAAGGCAGATGTTTATCCACTGTAAGACCAGCACCCTTCCCGCGAAGAAAGGCAGATGTTATCCACTGTAGACCAGCCACCCTTCCCGCGAAGTAAGGCAGATGTTATCCACTGTAGACCAGCCACCCTTCCCGCGAAGTAAGGCAGATGTTATCCACTGTAGACCAGTCACCCTTCCCGCGAAGAAAGGCAGATGTTATCCACTGTAGACCAGCCACCCTTCCCGCGAAGTAAGACAGATGTTATCCACTGTAGACGTGGTAACGTTACCGACTGACATGTCTCACACGCCCTGCCTCGAATCCACCGCGGAGAGAACTCAGCAACCGCCGGAGGGGAGCCCAGAGTCCCCTACAGAGGGGAGCCCAGAGTCCCCTACGGAGGGGAGCCCAGAGTCAACTACGGATGGGTGCCCTAAGTCCCCTACGAAGGAGAGCCCAGAGTCCCCTACGGAGGGGAGCCCAGAGTCCCCTACGGAGGGGAGCCCAGAGTCCCCTACGGAGGGGAGCCCAGAGTCCCCTACGGAGGGGAGCCCAGAGTCCCCTACGGAGGGGAGTCCCGAGTCGGCCGGAGAGAACCCAGAGAGAGAAAACGGTGCCACGGGGCGGCCCGGTACTCAGTACTCACCGACGGAACAGTAGGTGATCTTACAGCGCAGCTGGTCGCGCGTCACCTTGGAGAGGTCGGACTTGTCGCCAACGATCTCCGTCTGGCACGTCATGCACACGGTGAGCAGCACGCGCACGTACTTATCGCTTGACTCGCGCGCCGCCTGCCGGCACACACACACACCAGCCGTCAGTGCCGGCCGGGCGCTCCGGAGACGAGACACGACAGTAGCCAGACGTAGTGCCGCCGCCACTGGGGTGAAGCCGAGAATTGCACCATTACAAGCTATACAAACACCGACAGAACATATTTTGAGTGTTTGCCGAAATATGTCAGCGGCAAAGTGCAAGGAACTAGTATGCTATTTGTTGCTGTACTAATTAAACCTACAGATGGCGCTCAAATCAACGCAACACTTAGTTCAAGTCTGAAGATGCCGAAACGCCTGGGCAGAGGGCATAAGCCGTGGGTAACGTCTCCAAGCTTATGCTCTCAAAGGCAAGGCAATGCAAGGCAATTCAAGGCAATGCAAGGCACATGCTTCCTTCGATGAAGGCTGCTTTAGATGAGGAAAGTTTGACCAGGCCACCTCGCATCAATAGAATATAGCGCTCAGGCTCATTTTACGTTTATGACGTTTCAGTGGATACGGTTCAGAAGTATATAAGGGTTCATTTCAGATAAAAACAGCAAGTGGCAGTCTTCAACCTGATTCACTTTCTGCATTTTTTTATTTTTCAGATAATCCGCATTACGGGATGACTACATTTCAGAGCGCAGCCCTTCGCTAGGCAGTAAGAGTAAGTAGAGCTTGTTATGTAGACCCTGCCTAGCACCGAATCGAGCGACGTCGATGTATTGGTATTGGTAACATTTCGTGGTACCAATTGTACTGCACGCACTCATAAGACTGGGCACGAGCCGACAGCCGACATACAGGTAGCATTGCAAGTTGAAACAGCTTGAACCCACTATGCTAGGGTGGGTGAATAGGGAACACGTTGATCCAACAATAATGACCTACACCGATGAACATAACTCCGTGCTAATGCCGATGACAATGATGATTTGTACTTTAAGGAAATAGTTCACCTTCAACATGGGGTTTTGAACTGAGATAGCAGTTTAGAAGCCCGTGTTGAAAACAAACCCTGTCTGCTAGTTTTCTTGACTGAAATGACTCTCCAGCCGAATATATGACATTTTGTCGAAGGAATGTGGGGTTTGTGAAAATAATGCGGGGTTGGCAAAGGAATGCGTATACCAGAGCAGAGGCTATACAATCAGCTTATCAACTTGCAGCTTTCGATTACCTTTGAATCTGATTGGATGGAGCGCGACTACTTTCGAATCTGATTGGCTGATCATTTGGTTCATTCGCGTGACGTAAGGACCATATGACTAGAGTATGTATATAGTTTCGATCAAATTAATAATTTAACTACGTCCTCCTGTCCTGAATCGGCGCGATGTATGGCTATTTTTGACGATATAAAAAGAAGTTTTATTTCAAAATATAATCAAATCGTGTTTGGAAAAAAGCAATCCAAGGTGAACTATTTCCTTGAAGACCGCCGTAAATACTTTGTCCTGTCACTGATGTCCTGTTCCATTTCATTCCACCGTTACCATCGGTATAACACCTTGGCTCCATAGTGCGGGTCCAGTCCTCGTAAGATGGCGCTCCACTGCGACGCGGCGACGCCGCCAGGGACACAGGACAGCACTGACTCTGGACAAAACGGGCAACACACAACAGGCACAGGACACACGCTCACATACTGCGGACAGACAGCAGACGGACGGCACACGGCTAGTGTGACAGCAGACGGACGGCACACGCCTAGTGTGACAGCACACGGCTAGTGTGACAGCAAGACGGACGGCACAAGGGTATGAACGGCTAGTGGTGAACAGAGGACGGACGGGCGCACGGCTAGTGTGACAGCAGACGGACGGCACACGGCTAGTGTGACAGCAGACGGACGGCACACGGTTAGTGTGAAGCAGACGGACGGCACAACGGCTAGTGTGACAGCAGAAACGACGGCGCACGGCCTAGTGTGGACAGCAAGACCGGACGGCGGCACACGGCTAGTGTGACAGCAAGAACGGACGGCGGCACGCTTAAGTGTGACAAGCAAGACGGACGGCACACGGCTAGTGTGACAGCAGACGGACGGCACACGGCTAGTGTGACAGCAGACGGACGGCACACGGTTAGTGTGACAGCAGACGGACAGCAGACGGACGGCACACGGCTAGTGTGACAGCAGACGGACGGCACACGGCTAGTGGTGACATGCAAGACGGACGGCATCACGGCTAGTGTGACAGCAGACGGACGGCGCACGGCTAAGTGTGGCAGCAGACGGACGGCAACACGGCTAGTGTGACAAGCAGACGAACGGCACACGGCTAGTGTGACAGCAGACGGACGGCACACGGCTAGTGTGACAGCAGACGGACGGCGCACGGCTAGTGTGACAGCAGACGGACGGCACACGGCTAGTGTGACAGCAGACGGACGGCACACGGTTCAGTGGTGACAATGCAGAGTCGGACGGACACGGCTAGTGTGGACAGCAGGACGGACGGCACACGTAGTGTGACAGCAGACGGACGGCGCAGGCTAGTTGTGACAGCAGACGGACGGCACACGGCTAGTGTGACAGCAGACGGACGGCACACGGCTAGTGTGATGCACATCAATCTGCGGCAATTCAGTGGATCTTTTTAAAGGGAGTGTGCCTTCTCACATTGGTCATGTGAAGTTGTTGACACTAGTCTCCAGAATATATTTTTCTGAATTTAGCCATATACTTCATTTCCCCAGATTCACTTTAGTTGCTGAGATATTTCAAAGTCGCCAATCACATACTGGGAGAGTACCTTAAATTATCGATAGTCGCCAGAGAGCTTTCGCTACTAGAAGCCATTGCTTCTTAAATACAACGCTAGCATAAATTGCTAGCTCTGGCCCATAAGAAAACAACTCGTGAAGCACTGATAAGCAGCTGCCGAACAGATTCTCCGATCACTGTAAAACAAACCTATACATTGCTCATAAAGGTTTGTTTATCGTTCTTATAGTGCGCCATATAGTAACATTTTCGCTACTCTGTTTATAGTGACGATCGTTTTTGAGTTTTGAACAAAACAAATGCAAAACAGAATATAAGTAAAATTCAAAATACTAAAGGGGTCTCCAGACGTGAATTTTAAATTCGTAACGCAATAATCAAGCATAGCTTCTTACCGTGAAGAAAAAATATATTTGAACATTTCAAAAGAGTAGGCACACTCCCTTTAAGCAATAAATTTATCCTATAAATAGCGTGCATCAATGCCAATACATCACAATAAAGCTCAGAAGAACTTTTGAAGAGGATATTGCCAAGAATGAAAATAAAAATTACAAGCCTTTCTGGAAGTACATGAAATCATATATTAAAGGTAGAATACCAATAACGGATATAAGTTATTACTACTTCAGATGAGACAAGTACAGCGACAGATAAAGATAAGGCTGATGCACTTAACTCCTACTTTGGAACAGTGTTCACTGTTGAGGACTGGAAATATTCCAGAGCTGACAGCCAAAACTAATGAAGGAACTTTCTAATGTCACAGTGGCACAGGAAGCAGTGCATTACAAACTCAAGCTACTGAACACTACCAAGTCATCAGGACCAGATGGACTCCATCCAAGGTTCCTCTGTGAAACTGCAGATGAGGTGGCTATACCTCTTACAACTATTTATCAGAAATCTCTAGAATCAGAACAGGACACAGGTACCTAATGCATGGAAAATGGGGCATGTAACGACAATCCACAAAGATGGAGAGACAGAGAGAAATACGTGAGGCAAATATTATAGGCCGGTAAGCATGACAGCAGTGCCCTGCAAAATTGTACAGGGATTTATGAGGACCTGTATCATTGAACACATGATGCAAAATACCCTGTTCTGTGATAATCAGCATGGATTTGTTCCTGGGAGGTCGTGCACTTCACAACTTTTTGAGATCTTGGAAGATTGGACCAAAATGCTAGATGGAGGAGGCGGAGTAGACGTAGCTTATATGGACTTCCGAAAAGCATGTGACTGTGTACCCCACTGCAGACTGTTGGAAAAACTTCAAGGATATGACATCAAAGGGAACTTACTTGCATAGATCAAAGACTTTTTGACTGTCAGGAAACAGAGAGTGCTAGTCAATGGTGAGAAGTCTTCATGGTGTGATGTTTCTAGTGGAATTCCGCAAGGTTCTGTGCTCGGCCCTGTATTATTTGTGATATTTATAGACGATTTGCCAGATTAACTAGACGGAAATGTTAAGATATATACAGATGACACAAAACTATACCGGCATGTAAACACAACTGATGACCATGATGCAATGCAAGCTGATCTGGAGAAACTGAAAGCTTGGTCAGAGAAGTGGCCGTTGCACTTTAACGAAAATAAATGCAAAGTGATGCATCTTGGTAGACCACTTGATGCAGAACCTTATCGGCCTTGAGGCAATCAGTCATGGCTGTCAACCGAAGGCGAAAGAGATTTAAGGTGTCCTAGTAGACAGGGAATTGCAATTTTACCATCAGGCATCATACAACAAATGATGATGATTTGGGCTTAAGGGCGCCTCAACTCAATGGTTATGTGGCGCCCATCATCATACAACTAAGGACAGTGACGAAAGCAAACCAGGTTCTTAGGGTTAATCCAGAAGGGCATTTTCCAACAAGGAAATAAAAGCATGATAATTATGACCACTGTATTAAAACGATGGTATGACCAATCCTGGAATATGGGAAACGTGGTCTTGGGGTCCCACCTATGAAAACTGATAAAGGAGTGAGGATAGAAAATGGTGGAAATGAAGGGACCACTCGATTTAATTCCTAGAAGTCAATGATCTACCGTATGAAGAACGACTGTAGATATCTAAATATTCCCATCATTGTGTCACCGCCGATATCGAGGAGATATGATCAAAATGTTCAAAATCATAAAAGAGGTTGAACGAATCAATCCAAGTCAGTTCTTCCAGCGAGTGCCGAATGACAGGACCCGTGGTCATAACCTTAAAGTCAACAAGCCCATCGATGAATGGCAAACAAACAGCTCACGGTAACAACTCGTAGTCAGTGATAGTGTAATATCCAATGAATGTGGCGTAATATGTAAATATGACAAGAGCAGGACCAACAGGGCATGTGAGCCCTCAGCACCTGATAATAAAGTACATCAAGTACAGTCTCTCTTGAAAGTATCTACCCACTGTAGTGGTGGCGCTACCTGTCCCGACCGAGGAAGGGCAGTTCAGTTTGAGAGTCACTGGATTGCCTGACCCGGGGACCGC
>VOPJ01009870.1:0-24412 GCA_014673585.1 Semibalanus balanoides
GGCGCCACGTTGCGTCAGCTGTGACGCCTGAGGCACGGACCTCCACGCAAGAGTCCAGTCCGGGCGGGAGGGCTGGAGCGCACGAGGAGCAAGCACGGCACCGCTCGGGCGGACATGACGGCGCGGCGAGGTTCGTCGTGTTGCGTCAGCCTCCAGTGCTGTAGGTATCTGGACTGCACGCTAACGGTAACGCCGCCAGGTGAAAAAGAGCACCGCCCGCCGCCGGTATCGGGGCTCGGGCCGAGGGGATATGATGTCGCTGACCCAGTTTAGATTTAGCAGGGTTCGGCCCGTGGTGGTGGTGCCGAAATCAAGGTGGCGGAGGCTCATTACGAAACAAAACATCACAGGTGTATAGCAGCCAGGTCTGCAGAGACGCTCATGGAAAATAAATCATGGTCAAGTATATGTTCTCTTTTTTATTTTGCTCGCACATACATAATTCCATTTCGTTATGTCACATTTATAATTCAATTCATTTCAGTCGGGAGAATGTGCAACACTGTAGTTACAAGAGACAGTGCAATTAACAACCAACATTTGATTCGATTTACTTTTATGTGGGAGCAAATATAAATTTAATATAACCGTTAATTGGAATAGGGGTTTAGCTTTAAGATTGATTAAAAAAAATCGTCACCCAAGCACACTTCAGTGCAATATTTCATAACAAAAGAATGAACGTATACAAAAGCACATATTTGAATTATGTGAATATCAAATACAATTATGGGAAATTACAATATTTAAAGCGAAAACATGCCGCTTAAGTATTTGCCCTTCTGAAGCTGATGTATGGTATACATGTTTCAGTGTCAACAGTCCCTGACCAACCTTTATAAGAGCAGATATTGAACATCAGCTCGTTTTTTTCAGCTTTGACATTTAAGATTCGCTTTACCCGACACAAGCACCGGGTAGCTAACGAAATATTTAGGTCATGTCGTCATTCCCGGGAAATGGTGAGGCATTTCATACGTCGAGATGCCTTGTACCAAATGTCAAAAGATTCGAACGAACGCCTAGTAAAACAGGAATACGGATAGCAAATAAAAGCGTGGGTACACCTAGTAAGTAAAAACAGGATATCTAATTATAAATTATTTTCCTTTATCTGACCTTCATATTCGCAGGCCAATACGTTCGTAGCTAACTGTACGTTACAACTCGTACAACAATACGCTGGTCAATTGAGCTGCCCGACACTAGAGTGAAACTGTGTCGAGGTCACAGCTTGATTACCTGCTGCGTCACATGACGTCACATGGCGTCACGTCACGTAGCGTCCACGTGGCGTCACGTGGCGCCACGTGGCGTCACGTGGCGCCACGCGGCTTTACGTGCAGACCAGCAACAGGCAACAGCTCCGCAAAATAATTGGGCGGCGACCGTCTACCCTATCATTTGCAAACCTGCATGGCTGCAGCTTGAAAACCCGTCCAATTAAAACCGCAACGTCCGAGTGAAAAAGTGCGTCAACCAGGATAAAGCAGCTTATTCCCATGAGGCAAATGGCTAACAGGCGGCGTCAGCGCGGAACTTGTATCAGTTTCTAAACCGGGTCCAATTATCCACGTTTCCATGTATTTTTGTATACAAATAACCAACGCACGTCCCTTCCAGTTACCACCCCAGGAAAGCCGACCGGCTCTTGCATCAGTCATATTTTACGGCATTTCCCCTCCCCTGGCCACTTTTCAACGCCTTCGCTGATGCAAGAGAGGCATGGCTCACCGAGTCGAGCCCTTGCCTCCCATCGAGCCGCCACAGGCACACCAAATATGACAGCTCAGTCGGGCAGAAACACGACGGCGACATGCGGAGAAGGCCAGCTAAACCAACGGTCTCCACCTGTCCGCCGGGGTTCGCCGGCACGGTTCACCGGGCTTCCTTCCGCGGTCGTCGGTCGTCGGTCGTCGGTCGTCGGTCGGGGGTCGGGAGTCGGGGGTCGGGAGCTGGGAGTCGGGAGCTGGGAGTCGGTCGTGGGATGTCGGTCGGGAGTCGGGGGTTGTCGGGGGTTGTCGGTCGGGAGTCGGGGGTCGGCTGACGGCGTAACACAGGTGTAAAAACATGCCAAACACGTGTGGCCGTGCAGAGGAAAACACACCTGTCGCTCAGCCGACCGGCCGGCCGACTGCGGGCCGGCTGCCCCACATGAAGCGACGAGAGGCGATGCTCGTGGGCAGGAAGTTCTGCGGTGGTTGGTAACGGTGCGTGTGATTCGCCCCACTGACCCGCCAGCCCGGCACCGGCCGCACGCACAGAGACGGTTCGTTAGGGCTGTTTGATGCGGCGATAGATCAAAACAAAATGGCGCCGCCCCAGCAGGTATGTCAGAACTCAGACAGTCCCACACAGCTGTCAAGTCCGCATTGTCTAGAATATAACAAGATAATCCGAATGACCAGAGGCGTGTCGAGGTGGAAGAATTACGGGGCCCTTAATACGTTCCTTAGAAGGGAAAAGTCAAAGCAGTGCTTGGTGATAAAGGACTTCCTTGCCAGACGAAGGCGACTCGGTAGCATAGCAGTCATCACTCAACACCCCGTTGCCAAACCCCTGTTTGCGCCACTGCGTGAGGTATGTAGCGTACGTTATCATTTCCAGCGTGATTGACGTACAACAGCGAGAATGAAGACAGGGACAGAGTTTTTGCAGCGGCGCTTGTCACCGATATTCAGATAATCTCAGCAACAGAGTCGACACCGCAAACAGGAATGATCAACTGTTTTGAAACAGCTCTGAACGGCGACCCCAAAAACTCGTGAGTTCCTACCGGTCACTTTATATTACACCGCCACTGAATTCGACATCACTGTTTCCAATTGATAATTGCATCTCATCTTGAGTTTAAGTTATTCGAAGTTAATATGTAGCTATAAAATTATGCAGCTGCAGAGCACTCGAACTCAAATAATTAGCATCACTATTCACTATTGAGTCAATACGCCTCTTAGACCCCCTCCCAATATGGTTTGATACATGGGTGCATTCTGCTTCACCCAAAGCAGCTATGTAGGCGAAACACGCGTTTAGTAAGCAAAGCACGAATTTTACCATGGATTGTAAGATCAGAGTATAAAATTTATTAAAAAAGCGTGTTGCTTAGACCTAACCCTACTATCCGATCGTCCAGTTCATTGGCTGAATTTAGTGTCGAAAATACTAACAACGAATCAGAAACTTAAAGAAAGAGTCTGTTCAGCCCCCGATGTCGTCTGGCCAGTTTGTAACCGCTGGCCATTCCCGCCATGGTCGCAGATCATTCCCGTAGGCAGGAAAGATCGAACGCCGAGACGACTGGAATCCACCTCGCAATGGTGAGCGAGTTTTCAGACCGGTGCTCGGTCGACTGAAATACATGAGCAGATAGGGATCTCCGTGTAAATTGGGAGCTGTTTCAGCACTGCGGGGATCCGCAGCAGGCCCCGTAAGAAGCCAGCGCCAAGGCTTACTAAGCAGACAGGGTGTTTATTTATTGGGGTTTTAGGGCGCGCCGACACCTTTGGCCAATTGGCGCGGCGCATACTAAGCAGCCAGCGTCACAAGGCTTACTTCCAAAACGTATTCCAACAGTAGCTCGGTTATCTATTGACCAACGACGACCTATTGACGCCAACGCCAGACGATCTATCGATCAACAGCAAACATGTGAGTCAACACATTCTGTCAACAAGCCTCTATGGACAGCGGACACGGACCCATCATGTCGCTCAGTCAGATCATCACTGCCTGAGAGATAGGCTGCGGGCCGTCTCCATCGGGGACCAACCACTGAACTCAATAACACCGGCCGACGCCCGACGGACGCGGCACGCGGCTGCGGCGGAGGATGTGTGGGACAGGCAGCTGTGGAGGGAGGTGGAGGGGTAGATCTCAACAATGGCCACCAAGGCCACCGCCGATGAGGGAAGCCTCACCCTTCCGACCACGCTGCACCACGCCGACCGCAGCCGACGGTGCAGCCGGCCGCAGGGCCGTCCGCAGCCGGGCAGGCCGCTCAACAAAGAACTCGGGTTAGAGACAGTAACGCCGCCGATTTCGTGACAAAGCACGTCATTTTTAAAGCATATTTCAGTGCAAATAAAAACACGCGTGCCGTTTGCACCCCATGCATATCATAATTACATTCCGAATGTGCAAAATACTGACAAGACTCCCTAAGAACCTCACCTGTCACATTCTCCACGACCGTCATAAATAATGCCCCTAAACAAAACCTAGTCACCTTCCCGAGTTTGAACAGGCCTTCTCTTCTGTCCCAGCCTCCCAGGCTTTCCCAGCGGCCTCAGTAACGGCTTTCCCAGCGGCCTCAGTCACGGCTTTCCCCCGCGGCCTCAGTTACGGCACCCCGCCGCGCCGCTCCAGACGCCGTGCCGGCCAGCGGGCTGGAGCGGCGGTGGTGCAGCGGGGAGGGGAGGGGGAAGATTAGGTCACTGCCCGAGTAGTCCGCGTCTACACCGTCGCGGGCCGCCGCAGCCGGCGCGGCAGCCGAGGAGCGTGTGCGAGGCTGATGAGTGATGCAACCCGGCCGCCCGAGGCGTGAGGCGTGACCGAGCCGCTCGAGGCGTGAGGCGTGGCCGAGAGGCGAGACGCGAACAGGTGGACGGCGATGGAGCCTAGAGGCTAATGATGCAGCACGCACGCAGGCGTGGGGTGCTTTTTTGCCCGGCTGTTTGCACGTGCATCGGACGCCAGTCGTGCACCCCAGGCAAGGGAGCGGGAGCAGCGCAGGCGGCGCAGATGCAGGTGAAGCTCCATTGGTGCCTACGGGAGGGGAGCATAGACGCTAGACAAAGGATTGGAGGTTTGACCAGCATCACGGTTGCAGTCGAGTTGGGGCAGGGGTGAGGGGTGGGGGAGTACATTCCTGTCCGGCATGTGACAAGGTAATACAAAATCGCTCGGAACGGACAGCAATGCATTTTATCTGATAGGATACATACAGATGAAATATCGAGATGAAAAATGATGAAAAGGTTGTATTTCACATTTCATATCTTTGCATCGCTTCCATCCTCCAGAAAATTATAAGAAGACATTCGAGAAGGTCTTATGATCGCTTTAACAAACGCCTTCTCTTGCGTTTAGCTAGCACTGGTCAAGTAACAGGAGCATCAAACAGACTGGCAGGCGGCCTCAACGCCATAGTCGGCACCGTAGCCTTCACATGAGCACTGTATCATCAGCATCATTCACCTGTCGCGATCCTCAATAGACGTACACTCTAATTACTGAGCCAAAAATGTCTACCGTCACACGCATATAATGACATATTATTACGAGCCGGAGAGCGCATTTTTTACGTCACGCGCGCTTTGTGCAGTCACCGAACCATGAACAGCCATCAGGCGAAGCGGCCGCCCACCACAGACGAAACTGTCACAACCAGAGCGGACAAAACATCATTATTTGCGGGCAGTCTCCCGGAAAGTCCGACACAATTACAAAGAAATTCATCGGATTCCGGTTGCTTGCTTGCACATTAAAAACAGGAAAAAAACATCTCTCCTTGATAAAAAAAAGAAAATCAAGAAATGTTAACTTCCGGCCGATTTAAGCTGTTTAGGCGAGCCATGATTAAATGTCCGTCCACTTTTAATCCGCCCTCGACTCGAATGGATCAGTTCGCCCAATCCTCCCTTCGTGCGCATCAGCCAAACGGTCGCCTCGCCAGGGACTGCAGGCGAGACGAGCTGTGCAACTGTGCAGTGTGCAGCACGGTTTCCGGGCCGGTTTCGCAAACAATAGGTCACGCCAGCCGCTTTCCACAGACCACAGGCACAAACGACATTGTCAACAGCTCTTCACGGACCACAAAAAGCGGACCTCGCCAGCCACTTTCCACGGACCACAGACACAAACGACGCCGTCAGACCAGAAGATCCGGTCCAATATCGGATGGTTTATTTCACCGGGCGGACGAAGGTCTATCAACAGACGGAACGCCTCAAAAAGTAACCGGAGTGGCTGGAATTCGGCATACAATCGCAAATGCTCAGGGGAAGAAACATAGCGGTTTTAGAAAGGCTGCGTCACGTTTAGGAAGGGATACTGGAACGGCGTCGACCAATTTTCACAAGCTCCACGAATTTCATCCCTTTTGCACCATACGTGTACACGTTGCAGATGCAAATACAACTAAAAAAAAACTCTGCTCAAAGATAAACCATCAGTCAGCTTCGGAGGAAGTCTTCACAGCTTTCAGTTACTTTGAGTAATTATACATTTCATTTTTCGTCCAAAAGAAAACCTTCATCTGATATCTCTAAGCCAGTTGTGTCAAGCGTCAGTTACATTGTTACCCTAAGCCTATCCATACGAGTAACGTTAAAATGCAAGCACGTTGCACGCATGTGCAATAGCAATGCATTGTCAAGATGACTGCAATTGCAAGTATCGTTTTAAGAGAATGAAACCCCTAGACTGGACTGATCATATATTTATTTGCAAAGAAAACTGCACGTCATCCGACATTATTACTTTAAGCTAGTCTGAATAATCGATAGTAGAAATCGTTATCGATACTAGAAATCGCTATGGACAAAAAGACGGCAGGCCAAGGCAATGACGGTGACGGTGACAACAAGTGAGCAAACTGGTTAGCGGTTACGATCCTTCACACAGCGTACGACGCGTAGTGCTGATTGAGACCACCCCGTAAAAAGCCGGGCAGCCGCCGCCGCCGTATCAGCGAAATCTGACAAGACAAATAGCCAATGCTCCTAAAATAATGTATGACTTCGCTGGGCATTCCAGTCGGAGTCAATCATCCAGGACTCGATACAGTTCAATTACTGACATCGACCAACATCACCTGAAATAGCGCAGCAATACTGCCAATGATTGGCCAATTTCGCGTCAATGTTAACAGCCAATTACGTTTCTTTGCTTTGTAACGATCTACCTGGGTTCGGACACTAACCCACCACGTCAGTGCGTCGGCGGGTACCGCGTACATCATCCTCAGCAGAGCGAGGTCAGTCTTACAGCGAAGCAAACCACGACCTCGTCCTGCAGCCTATACTTCACCGCGAGACCTTCCCCAACAACACGGCCCATCGCTGTCATCGTACGAAGACCGTGGACAATGCAGCTCTCCTCACACCCCTCCACCTGGCAACAGAACTCCAAAAAAAACTGGGCGGTTCCACCTGAGACCCTTTCCCCAACAACACGCGCTATCGCTGTCATCGTGTGAAGGCCGTGGACAATGCAGCTCTCCTCACACCCCTCCACCTGGCAACAGGAACTCCAAACCGGCGTCCACCTCAGACCTTCCCCAACAACACGGCCCATCGCTGTCATCGTACGAAGACCGTGGACAATGCAGCTCTCCTCACACCCCTTCCACCTGGCAACAGGAACTCCAAACCGGCGTCCACCTCAGACCTCCTCCGACACCGTGCTGTCGCCCCGTGCTGGTCCGCTCCGTGCTGCGTCCACTCCGTTGCTGGGTCCACTCCTTGCTGGTCCGCCCCGTTGCTGCTCCGCCCCGTGCTGGTCTGCTCCGGTGCTGCTCCGTCCCCGTGCTGGTTTCTGCTCCGTGCTGTTTCCGCTCCGTGCGGCCGTGTCTCGTGCTGGTCCGCCCCGGCTACTCCGCCCCGTGCTGGTCTGTGCTCCGTGCTGCTCCGCTCGTGCGCCCGTGTCAATCGTGCTGTTCCGCCCCGTGCTGGTCCGCCCCGTGCTGGTTTAATCCGTTGCTGCTCCGCCCCGTGCTGGTCTGCTCCGTGCTGTCTCCGCCCCGTGCTGGTCTGCTCCGTGCTGCTCGCTCCGTGCGCCCTGTCAATCGTGCTGGTCCGCCCCGTGCTGGTCCGCCCCGTGTCATGGTCTGCTTCCGTGCTGCTCCGCCCCGTTGCTGGTCTGCCTCCGTGTGCTGCTCCGCCCCGTGCTGGTCTGCTTCCGTGGTCTGCTCCGCTCCGGCGGCCCGTGTCAATCGTGCTGGTCCGCCCCGTGCTGGTCCGCTCTCGTGGGCTGGTCCGCTTCCGTGCTGGTCCGCTCCGTGCGGCCCGTCTCATCGTGCTGGTCCGCCCCGTGCTGGTCGCCCCGTGCTGGTCGCGCCGTGCTGGTCTGCTCTCGTGCTGGTCCGCCGATAGCCGTGCTGGGTCCGCTCACGTGCGGCCCGTGTCAATCGTGCTGCGGTCCGCCCCGTGCTTGGGTCCGCCCCTGCTGTCTGCCCGTGCTGGTTCCACCCCGTGCGGTCCGCCCGTGCTGGTCGCTCCGTTGCGGTCTGCCCCGTGCTGGTCCGCCCCGTGCTTGGTCTGCTCCGTGCGGTCCGCCCGTGCTGGTCCGCTCCGTGCTGGTCCAATCCGTGCCGGTCCGCCCCGTGCTGGTCCGCCCCGTGCTGGTCCGCCCCGTGCTGGTCCGCTCCGTGCTGGTCCAATCCGTGCTGGTCCAATCCGTGCCGGTCCGCCCCGGCTGGTCCGCTCCGTGCTGGTCCGCTCCGTGCTTGGTCCGCTCCGTGCTCGTTCCGCCGCCCCGTGCTGGTCCTGCCCCGTGCTGGTCCGCCCCGTGTGGGTCTGCTCCGTGCTGGTCCGCCCCGTGCTGGTCCGGCCTCCGTGCTTGGTCCGCTCCGTGCTGGTCCGCTTCCGTGCGGTTCCGCTCGTGCTGGTCCGCCCCGACCGTGCTGCCGCTCCGTGCTGGTCCGCCCCGCGTGCTGGTCCGCCTCCTGCTGGCGCCCCGTGCTGGTCTGCTCCGTGTGTCCGCCCCCGTGCTGCGTCTGCTCCCGTGCTGTCCGCCCCGTGCTGGTCCGCCCCGTGCTGGTCCGCTCCGTGCTGGTCCGCCCCGTGCTGGTCTGCTCCGTGCTGGTCCGCTCCGTGCTGGTCCGCTCCGTGCTGGTCCGCCCCGTGCTGCTCCGCTCCGTGCTGGCCCGTGTCAATCGTGCTGGTCCGCTCCCAGTCAGTCGGCTCCACGTCGGCTCCACGTCGGTCTCCGCTCTCTGTGCGCCGCGCCGTGACTCAGGTGCGGGTATGTCGTCAGCCACGGCGGCGGCGGCGGCGGCGGCGGCGGCGGCGGCGGCGCGCCCCTCTATATAACGCGCCGGCAGCATCCGGCCCACCACAATCGGCGTCCGACGCTCCTTCCGCTCACACGCCCGCAGCGAGCCGCGCTCAGCGCCAGAGAGACCGAGAGAGAGAGATAGAGATAGAGAGAGTGCAGCGATCTGCCGAGATCTGAGCCAGTGAAGGTGAGCAATGACGATGGCAGTGGAGGGTCTCCCGGCGATCGATGCTGTCATAACTCGATACATATTACATAACACTATTGGTTAACGTATTTGGTTCGTCGATGAGTCACAAGCTGTGAGAAATATTCATATTTCATATATCTTTGCGATTAATTTGTCCGGTTGCGTTCTTGCCTTTCATCGCATGTCCGGCAATTACACAAATCGTCGTGAACGATGAGATCTGATGCGAAACAATTTATATTGATTCGCAGAGCACTCTCGGATGCGATCAGCGTAACATACGGTTGTCTCGCTTAGCGCATATATATATCACCAGTTCATGTTTGTCAACGCAGTCGAGCATCGCTCCAAAGCAATACTTACATACTCCACACCTGTCACTTCGTGTCGCGCTATCATGCTACACATGTCACGCTGTCCGACAGTCACTGACCGACCTTCTGTGTCGTCCACAGACCGACACCATGACGTCCGAGACAGTCACCGTCCTGGAGCCGCCCACCAGCAGCTGGTGCCTGTGTGTGCCGGCCGGCACCCTCGCGCTCGTGCAGGGCGTCACCTACTTCCTCGTCAACATCGCCGCCATCCTGGCCGGCTTCATCTACCTTGGGGTGACGCACGGCGGGCACGACCACCTGGATCCGGATCTGGCCGTCGGAGTCCGCACGGCCGTGCTGTGCGCCTGCTTCGTGTGCGTGCTGAACGCGCTGGCCAACTGCCTGCTGGTCGTGGGCGTGCGCCGCAGCCGCTGGGAGCTGGAGGCCGCCTGGCTCGCCTGGTACGGCGTCTTCCTCGTCTGCCTGACGCTGTCCTGGCTGGGCGGCGTGATCCACCTGGTGCGCGAAGTGGCGCCGGCCGTGCACCCGGCCGAGTCGGTCGAGTTCAGCTGGGCCGTGCTCGTGCCGCTGGTGCCGGTGGGCATCATCGTGCTCGCGTGCGTGTGGTACGCGTACGCGGCGGTGGTGACGCATTGCCGCGCCCTGCGAAGCGCGCCAGCAGGCAAGGCCGGCGCCTACCGCGTCATCCGGGAGGCGTGAGAGGGGTGTGACGTCACATCAGCTCGCCCCGCCCCTCCCCCACGCCGGGTGACCGGCACAGGTCACAGGTCTGCCACGGAGCAGCCGCGGTCCAGCGGTCCATCCGGCCGCCACGCCACCACCGAATCTCAGTCGTGTTCGCCGAGGTGCAAAACATGACAATCTGAAGCAGCGATCCCGGGACGGATCAAATTCTGGCACGAAATCAGCTGGACGCTGTTTACAGCGTCTTTTAAGGCTTCCGGGGTTAACACACATCAGGTTTGCAATATTTCCGAGATCGCGCAGCGAGTTTTTGTCATGTTCTCGCCTCTTCGTTCGAGGCATCGTTTGCAAGGTCATGCGGCAGCGCGACTTCTAGTCGGAGAGTGCGCCTCGCACGTGATGGACCAGCAAAGAGACCGCTCCCTCAAACACTCCAGATGCTTGGGATAAATATTGCGTTGTTGGACGGGCATGCCAGCCAGTGAGTGCGATGTAACGGTCGACACTTCCATGCCATGTCGCTCAGTGAAATGTGTAGTGTGGGGTAGTTATGCATGCAAATGCTGTGATATGCGATTTTGTTGTTGTAAATAATCAAGTGCAATCAGTGTAAATAAACAAATGTACAATTCAATGTATTTCTAAAGAGGCAAAAGTGAAGACACAACCCGGTGAAACCATATTACGCAAGACAAGTTGTCACAAAAATGACTTGTGTGGAAGATTGTGACACCAAGATGATCCATAGCTGAGAACCAAAGTTCAGAGTTCAGAATAAAATTAATCAATTTCGATGGTGCTAATAGCATACATATCCTTAGCACTTGAAAAACATCAGAAGAATAAGACAGAATCGCATGCGTATTACCAAAAAGCATGAATTACCATTCACGTTAACCCTCGCCCTATGAGATTTTCTCACATTCGCCTAACTAAACTAAAAAGACGCATGTCGCTGCCCTGTCAATTTCCAAACAAAAACAAAGTAACACAGAGCAACGCGGTAAGAAGCAACACACAACAACGCATGTTGCCTGGTGAGGAATCTAACGGTGTGCACTTTTTAGGTTTCAGGTCATCGGGTGACCTAGGTCAAGTGAATGACCTCGACTCGACCACGTCCAGAATAGCAATTTTGCGGTCATAAAACCTAAAAATTATAAATTGATCAACGTAAATACAAATACGTTTTATAGACCAGTTTTGTCTCAGAAATACAAAAAATGTATTTGTTTGTATCTGGTCAAAAAAGTATCAGTGATTGACAAAGATACGTCAGAAAATTCTTAGGGAGCCACCGACTCAGCCACTGAAACTCAGTCACTGAAACTATAAACTCAGCCACGGAAAATGTCAGCAAGCTGAGTTATCGGTGTAAAAAGCTATGCAAAACAAACATCAGGGGTGTCGTTTTAGGACCCCCGTAGGGCGAGGGTTAATCGAGAACCTTTGCAATAATGCAAATACATTTTAATGAATTCAAAGGATAAAATACGTATGTTAAAAAAGATCGGTTAACGTATCCCACAAGAGACAGAATATATGAGACACGACCCCAGCATACAAAAGGAAGCATGAACAAGCACATAATAGAATACGCACAGATAGCTCAAGGTTAGTCTTAAGTTCGAACTCTAGTTAAAATCGAGAAAAAGCGGAATACAAAATACCTTGGTTCCGACTTCCGAAATTTCCCGAGACAACAGAGGCAGCACGATGATACTTACGTCACTGTGCTCCACCGCGTTACCAGGTATACACCATAGCTAAATAGTTATAGCTTCACTTCACATCCAGCTGAAACGGAACAACAGATATCTGGTCCAAGACCAGGCAACATCTTTGATGAGCACAGGTCTCGATTACCAGAGCGATCAAGATTTGTGGTACCATCTCAACTCGAAACTCGCCAGTTTACAAACCTGAGCATCCGTTGGGCCTCGGCATCTCCCATAAATAGAGGATTCTCAATTATATAATAATATAGAGCAGATATCGGATGCAAAATGCAGCTGGTTATGATGCCACGGACGTCGGATCACCTGTCGGTTGAACTTCAGACAGCTAGCACGGCGCGACATCTCCGTCACCTTACAGTCTCGGGGACGTGGGGGGAGGGGGGTGGGGCACTGGTGAGGCCAATAGGAATAAAACCTTAAGCGTTTTGTTAAAGGGACTGTCCCACCTTCAAACAATGGTCAAATGTACGTCGTTTGGTGGTGCAAAATATGGAAAGTGAATGCTGCTGAACACGATTGGTGACATTTGTTTCTCACGAACAAGTGCTCAATTTCATAAAAAACCGTTTAATATTTGGGCTGATGACGCCATATGAAGGAAATTTTTTGGGAAAATGAAAACCTTCACGCTGTTTATAAGTAGGATAAGTGTATGGCTATGTATGGCCAAAGGTAAATACATAGTC
The DNA here is from genome assembly GCA_014673585.1 of Semibalanus balanoides. NCBI lineage: Eukaryota > Metazoa > Arthropoda > Thecostraca > Balanomorpha > Balanidae > Semibalanus > Semibalanus balanoides. The sequence continues at coordinate 12,638 of VOPJ01009870.1, forward strand.
GAACTGAATAAACATTTTAGCAAAGAGAACTACGACAATAGGCTCCGGCCACATCAAAATACATTGGGGGCTGGCGATGTTACAGTTGCAAATCAAACTCCGAATTTCTCTGTGATTCGACCCTCAGTGGTTGTTTTAAACTTATAACGCATACAGTTTTACATAAATGCAATGCCGAAGCACGCAAAATGGCTATCTTCAACTCAAATCTTATGTTAAGGTGGGAACAGTCCCTTAAGGCATGATCGCCAACAGAGCGAATTAGTCGGTATACGACGAATTAGCTGGTATCAACGACGAATTTATCGGTATCTGCCGAGTTTGCGTTCGGCAACACGACGATGGCGTAAATGCGCTAATTCGCCCCAACGATTCCGCGCTGCGGAGCGATAATTTTCAAACCAGTCGTCGGCGGGCGAATCTGTTTTTGGCAGTGCTTTTCAAACATTTAGGAATAGATAATATGACATTGGCCTTGGCATCTAATAGTAATTAAATATTTGATAAGTGTTTTAGGTATCTATATTTCTGAATAACGTGTGAATAACCAACACAAGCTATGAAATGGCGCAGCAGTGACAAATCCGACGGATAATTAGTTGTTAGCGTGGATGTTTCCGAACGCACGAGAACAGCTAAATTCGTCGAGAGCGAATTCATCTGGATTCGTCGGAGAGCGAAATCGCTCTGTTGGCGATCACTCACCTAAGTATTAACTCGTCCCCCTTACTCAACAGCTACATTTGCAGCAGCAAACTGAACCGATTTGCAGACATCAAAGCGATAGTGGCGTCACCTTCACCCGCAGCGGCCGACTTTAGTGCCACCTTTCGAGCGTCATCAGAAACAACGATAAGCGGACGAACGAAGGACGAAACAGACATCGATGTACGCGCCAAAGATTGGCATCGCACTAATGCACGAACGTTTCATCACCTACTGGACCTACTTTTCTAGCACCTACTGGACCTACTTGTCAAGCACCTACTGGACCCACTTGTCTAGCACCTACTGGACGAACTGTTTCAGAAATACTCGAATTTGTGACTTGACTACCACCTATTTCATCATATTCCACCATGGCAAAGCCAACAAAGCTCACAATGGTGATATTGTCACGGGTTGCATGTTACCAGGGAATTCGATGGGGCTGTTTCTTACCATCTCATCAGCCCATATGTCATTACACAAACTTTACATCTGAAAAAGCAATCACACTTACCAAAGAAATTCTTCATTTCATTTTCTTTTATGGCTGATGGTGCTATGTCAGCTATCAGCTTTGACAGTCCTAGAATTCCCATGACGTCAGAACCTGTTGGACAAGATCATGGCAAATTACAAATACAATATTTCCTTACACTATGGAGAAAATAGCATAGGCGTGGGAACAGGGGGGGGGGGCAAAGGGGACATGGCTCCCTCACCCTTTGGTCAACTTGTGTTTCCTTTTTGCTAAAATATTTGTGATATTTTGTGTTTTGCTAGAAAATATTTTAGTTTGCTTGGCGAGAAAACAAAATGTTGTGGCAAAAGGTTTGCAAAGACGAGGCGAAGCCCAAATCAGCAAAGAAATCTTCCTTTGGTTTCTCTCAAGACAAAATCTAAGTTTCACTGGCCCCTTACTTTTTTATGTTCCTACGTCCTGAAAAAAGGCAATAGAAACTAAGGCTTTGGGCGGGCTACTTGGGCACGTGACAGTTGCGCCGATACGACAGCCAAGCTGGGTGAGAGCGGTCATGATGAATCTAGTGCTGAGCACAAGCTGAGACCAACGTCTCAACGTTTTGGAGTCAGAATACAAATGTTGATAGGTGCACTGCTTTAGGGCAAGTTTGAGCAAGAGCATACATGATTGTTGGTCCCCACCATTTTTTAAGTTGTTTTTTAGAAATCTTCTGGAGGTGGCAATATCCCTTTAAGCAAAACAAGGTTGTACATGTTTGCATATATTGATGAAGCCAGAAATTATAACCCACTAGGAGCATATATATTGAGATCAGTAGGAAATTGGCCAACCAAACAGCACAATATTTTGTTATTTGACCAAATCTGGTTCAATCTGCACATAATTGGAGTTCCATAAGACTCTGAACGCAAGTACGTGTTCAATTTCCGATAATTCAAGGAGACTATGGTTAAATTTCCCATTTTTGGAAATAAACCTCATAAATGGGAGGGAAGACATTATCCAAAGGTAGGTACACAAATAATTGCTGAATAAAACTCCATGTACGAGAAAACAAAAATAATATATCAAATGATAGAAAGAAGAGAAAAACTACAGGTATGCCAGTCACATTGTTTTATATTGCAAAGTCAGTGATAAGGCTCTTGCCATGTTTTCTCAATTCTGCCATCACTACCACAGTAATACATATATACAATAAAAGTTGGTCAAAGATTGAACTTACAATACTGAAGCATCCTTTAGATGATCAGCCAATTCATTTGTATTACTAAATCATATAAATATATAACTCTGCATTATATCCACCATTGAGCATGGCAACCCAGCTAGCAGATATTGATGTAAACGAGCAAAAAAGGTGTGACTTCAATTCAAGAGAGGAATTTTTACTTCAATGGGAAATGTATTAGTCGTGTCAATCGGTAACAAAATTTTGGTTATAAAAAAATGTGTGACGGATTTGGTAATTGGTCGGTCAGGCTTACACATTTTTGGACAGTTTTCGGTCAGCCTAATCTTAAACAATTCACTTTTTCGTCACATTTTTACGCATTCTCATTTATATCCAGCAATTATATGCTTAATTTGCTCAAAATTAAATCAATTAATATACATACTAAATAGAACACATCATTATATATTATAATAAGATATTGCTCACAAGAGTAATTTGAGGTCCTTAAAATTAGTATTGTATGCATTATACAATATACATATTCAATAACCCCAATCCACCCACCTATAATTTCAAAATCGGTCAAATTAGAAATTTTTGGCTTCAACCAAAATCGATCAGAATTTGGTCAACCAAAATGCCTCCTGTTCGGTATTGGATTGGTATTGGTCAGGAAAATTTGGGAAAATGACATCACTAAAATATATGCACATCACTGTGCATAATTCAAATCGGTCAGGTAAAACTCGCCGTTTGCAACATTTTTAACAACAAAATATATCGAAAATTTGAGATTCCCAATACCTTGTTCATGAACAGGAACGCTTACATTTCAGCCTTTTGATTTTTGAGTGTGCTCCCATTTATGGAAAGTGTGTTCTCATTTATAAAAGTAATTTTACAAATGGAAATTTCCACAAATATAAAATTTGACCTCAGTTTCCCAACTGTGATGTAATGGCACTGAGAGAGCCAGGTTACAACTTCAAACTGAGCACTTTGATGATGATTTTTACAAGCACTTTGATGATTATTTTTGTGTTTTAGGGCGCTCCAATAGCAAAGGTCACATGGCGCCCTGAGCACTTTGACTTATACCTAATTACAAGGTGGTTCAACGTAAAGTTTCAGCCTTCAGGTGTAGTGTGATCTGAGTATTGGTAGGGCAGGCGTCACACTTCCATACACAAAACTGTAGGTAGTGTGACAAGCCTGAACAAGGGGCAGGCGGTGCAGCCAGCTTGATGATGCCATTGGGAGGTTATTTTGCAATGGATGGTGGAACAGAGGCGTCTTCAGGAAGCGATGGGGGATGGTGGAACAGAGCAGACTTGTAACTGACTCAGAGTTGAGTCATGAATCGGCTCATGAGTCATGAGTCTGACATTTTTGGATGAGTCATGAGTTGAGTCGACTCAATTTCTAAGGCGGCACTTGAGTCAAGAGTCGAGTCGATTCAATTTGTTCAAAACAACACTTGAGTCAAGAGGTGAGCCAGATCTTCGGTTGTGAGTCAGACTTGAGTCGACTCACACAAATGTGAGTCAAATGCAGCAGGAACATAGCCAAGGGGGCACGGGGTCCACGCCCCTGTACCTGAGCCAACTAGTTTACACTAGATAAAATTATATTTTTTCTGACACCCGACCCCCTCCCCCCAACGGTCAACATCAAGTAATAATGAAACAACTTGTGATGATGAGTCAAATTGAGTCGACTCAAATGTATTTTTGAGACGAGTCAAATCAATTTGTGAAAACTGCACTGCACCTGAGTCAAGAGTTGAGTCGATTCAATATAGATTAGCAGCACTTATTCAAGTGTCGAGTCGATTCATTTTTTAAATACGACTTGAGTCAAGAGTTGAGTTCTTCGGCTGTTGAGTCAGACTTGAGTCAACTTTAAAAAATGTGAGTCGTTACAAGTCTGGAACAGAGCCATTTTCCGGCAGCTATGGGGGGATGGTGAAACAGAGGCCTCTTCAGACAGGGATGTATGTATGTTCACTCCACAAGCAATTCATGTAGATTTCCATTTGCTTTTATGATGACATTCATTAAAAAAAAAAAAGAGTTTTGGTTTTATTTTTTCAACTCAAAATTGTACATTAGCAGACATAGTTGTGCTTGATTACGGTGGAAAAATCCGACGCAGGAATCGATTCCGTTTGTACCGGATTCCAAATCAGATTTGATTCCATTGGCATTTGGATGAAATCAGAATCAGGTGGAATCAATCATTTTCAGAAAATGAAGAAATTGGAATCATAATCAATAGCTATTTTAAGAGATTCCATTGCATTTTCTTAACCATGAGTTTAAGCTTCCCTGAATGATTTTTGCCTTTGAGCAGGAATAGCAAGCAAAGCTAGGCGATGATTTGTTACCTAATGAGGACCAATAAACATGCCTGGCAATTCCACTTATTTAGTTGGGGACATACCATACAACGATCTTCGCCTATGAAAACACTATGTTTCTTGTACTGCATATTCTGTAATGTTTGCTGATCCTTATTTTCCAAGGTGTTGTGGTTATCCAGTTATAAATAAATGCATAGTTTTATTTTGAACCTTCGTTAGACTTTAACATTTTTGAACTGTCACGATTCATGAAGTTCATGAAACTGTTTGAAGTCCTTTTATATCAATAGCTATTCATGAAATAGTCTTATTAACCCTATCACTGGACGGATGAAAAGTATACGAATCAATCGGGGGCTTATTCGCCCCCCCCCCCTTCAGATCTCGGCTGCCATAGGAGCTAGAATCATAAAGTTTAGTATGTGGGTAGAGCCTACAATGAACATCATTTTAAAAAAATTGTAGTGACCCTGGGTCACTATCTTCAAGGTCAAATGACGTCATCAAAAGTTATATTTGCACAATGATTTTTTCAGGAAACCTTGCCATTATCTCGGAAACTATGGCAGCTAGGAGCAATCCGAAAAATATTGAAAATCATTTCAATTGTCTTTCGCCGCCGTGTCATCAGAAGTGACCTCAGGTGAATGGTTTTGGCTGTAGAGGTTATCAAATGTAAACAAGCCTGCTTTTCAGCAAAAGTTTGTTAGGGAATATCTTTTATCTAAAACATTATTCTGATGCCATCGTGTTTCTCTCGTTATTGCGGTCCGATACATACCAATTTGGGCAATTCCCAAAGTTGAACCCGGGTCAAGGTCAAGTCAGTCAAGTTAAATATGAAAAGATGCGTATTGACGAGACAAACGTTTTAAAACCAGTTGCGAGTCTTTATGGTCATCTTATCTCGAGTTATTGACAAATAAGTGTTCCCGACCTTGAATGACCTTTCAAATGTTCATTGACTTAAAATTGCATCCTGGTCATCGGAAAGGGCCAAAGATGACATGATACGGAAATAATTGGATTGATATAATGTGTTTAACAATGATTTTGCATTTTTCACCATATATTTATAATGGAAGGTTAGTATTTTACCTTACTTCAGGTCATCAAATATTTAGATATTGACCTGAAACTATCAACAATTATGCATTGGCGTGTCTTCTCTAAAATACATGTATATTCCTTTTTTAAACCTCATGAAAGCAAAAACAAAATCATTTTGGAACAAAATTAAGTTTTTCTTTAAAAAAATCAAAAATCAAAATTTGGACATTTCGAGATTGCCATCTGAAAGAACAAACAATTACGTACCGATATCTGTTTTCGCTAATACTTCGCTACAACACACAACTCTCCACAGTGATATACGACTAGTGCACAGTTTTGGGTCAAAAACGGCCGAAACACGCCCCTAAAAAACTGTCATGGACCCCATCAATTACTATATTTAATAAAAAAATAGTACACCATTCGATGCGCCAATGAACGTTAGGAAAATTCAGCAAGTTTGAAGATTCTAGTTAAATGTTAAATTAACTGTGCGGCAAAAAAAATCAATGGGCCGATTCGCTCCCCCCACCCGAAAGAAACAGGTTTAAAGGGAATAAGTTTCACGCTTGAAAAAAATGAAAAAAGCTCAGAATGATGAAGAGAAGAAAATTATCATATTACTAGAAGTCAAAGAAACCTATATTTACGCGGAAAAAAGTCCAATTTAAAATGTGCGAGAGAGTGGTCACTATTCATATTTCTTCTCAAAGTAATGCGAAATCAGCTGGCTGAGAAAGCACCAACGTCATCGATTTAGTAAGGGATCGTGTCGAACATGGTGGTAAAATTTGCCCAAGTACTTGTTGAAGATGCCCGGAAAATACAACGCTTTGAGAGACACCACATACTTGCTCTAAGTAGGTATTCGTCACTATTATATTTCGCTAAGAATGTGTAGTGTCAACCACCGTCGCTCACTGTCCTGCTCTGGGGCATCCGTCTGTCTTTTGTGTCACAAGGTCATGCACGGTCTACAGGTCACTGACGCTCCGGTCTCGCCGGCCCACTCCCATCACTCAGCGGGCGGGCGGGCGGCCAATCAAACAGCGGCACGCGCCGACTGGTACAGGTGGGGTTCGGTGAGTGGGGAGGGGACAAGATCAACAATTTGTACGCGAGCCTGGAACGTTCAGGCCAGCGCTGAACGCTACGCATACGCTACGCATACGCTACGCATGCGCTACGCATACGCTACGCATACGCTACGGCAATACGCTACGCATACGCTACGCATACGTCTACGCATAGCTACGCAATACGCTACAGCCATGACGCTACGCATCCGCTACGCAATACCACGCATGACGCTACGCATGCTAAGCAATGCCTACGCAATGCGCTTACGCAATGCGCTAACGCATGCCGCTAGATACGCATGCGCTACGCAATGCGCTACGCATGCGCGTACGCAATGCGCCTAACGCATCGCTACCATGCGCTCGGCATGCGCGTACGCATGGCCCGCTACGCATGCGCCTACGCAATGCGCTACGCATGCGCTACGCATCCGCCCGCAATGCGCTACGCATGCCTACCGCATGCGCTAACGCATGCGCTAACGCATAGCGCTACGCATTTGCGCTAACGCAATGCGCTATCCGCATGCGCTACGCATGCCGCTACGCATGCGCTAAACGCATGCCTACGCATGCGCTACGCTGCGCTACGCATGCGCTATACGCAATGCGCTACGCATGCGCTAGCGCAATGCGCTACGCAGCGCTACACGCATGCGCTTACGCAATAGCGCTAACGCATGCGCCTACGCAATGCGCTAAACGCAGCGCTAACGAATGCGCTACGCCATGCGCTACGCATGCGCTACGGCATGCGCTACGCATGCGCTACGCATGCGCTACGCATAACGCTACGCATATACGCTAACGCCATACGCAGCGCATCACGCTACGCATACGCTACACGCATAAACGCTACCGCATACGCTACGCATACGCTACGCATACGCTAACGCCATACGCTACGCAATACGCGTACGCCATAACGGCTACGGCATAACCCGCTACGCATACGCTACGCATACGCTACGCATACGCTAAACGCAATACGCTAACGGCATACGCTAACATAACGTTGTTAATAAAAAATTGTTTTATAGACGATTTAAACATCAAAATCACTAATGATCAGCATTACCTGACAAAGTTCATTTGATAGCAAAATGAAGAATACTGAAGCAGTATGGTTTGTCAGCACTTACACTTTCCCAGTCTTACGTCATCTGGGCGTCATAATCAATACGTCAACTCAGCCAAAATCAGCCAATCAGCGATTGGAGTTACCGGATAGTCATGGTCCCGACTTTTAGGACTGATATTAAATAATTAAGAAAGGTTTCTTGGGAAAATGTGAAAGCGTCACATGTCATTTTCGAGCATGCGCCACAACTTGGCTATCTCAACTTAAAACCCTATGTTAAAGGTGAACTATTCCCTTTAAGTCCGGAATACAAGTATATCTAGGGGGGCTCACTCCGGCTGCCGGCACCTTCAGCATTACAAAAGAGGGTCCAACCAGCATGATCAGAGTGTTAAATCCCATTGGGATCACCCTGTCTAACTCGAAAACTAAAAAGGCTAGCTAGACGCGAAAAACAGCGTTCGAACGTCTCAAGAAGACCATTTGAAGTAACTTGGGCATTCTTTGGCTCAAGTCAATATTGATGTCACAAGAGGTCATACAAAATCACGTTTTCCAAGTGAAGAACTTTGCTCTAGAAGCTCCCAAATATCTCGGGAGTCATGAGAGCTAGAAGCGAACGGAAAAAACAATCGAAAGCTCATGCAAATTCTTATCACCTTAGCATGCTAAATGTTAAGGTCAGGTCCATAGTTTAGGCCCCAGAGGTCTCAGGTCACCAAAGGTCAGGACATTTTTTCAAAACATATGTCATATCACTTTTTATTGGTTAGACATATAGCAGTAATTTTGACACCATCGTGTTTTTTCTCGCGAAGGAGCTTTCAAGCAACATATTAATGATGACCTGATTAGGTCATCTTCAAAATTTGACCTCATGTCAAGGTCATTCGGTGACCCAGGTAGGTCATGCTGCATATGGATCGACGTGACTTGACAAGAAAACACAGTAGTGTCATTTTCACGTCTCTATCTTTTTGTGTATCAATATTCTTATACTCTTATATTATTATAGAATCATGTTATTTTAGCTCATTGTTGATGACCCAGGTGAAATGGTTACTCAGTGACTTCTGTAAGGTCGGCTGAGGTCATCTCAGGTCACCAGCACCTTGTTGCCAATAGCTATTGATTCAATAGCTATTGGCAACAAGGTGCTGGTGACCTGAGATGACCCCAGCCGACCTTATAGAAGTCACTGAGTAACCATTTCACCTGGGTCATCAACAATGAGCTAAAATAGCATGATTCTATAATAATTAGCTGGATCCAATGCATATTCTCTAAAAAAGAAGCATTTGTATATTTTGCATGAAACTGAACTTTGATGACCTCTGGTGACCTCAATATTGACCCGAGACAAATAAAGCCAAAGCAACTTTGAATGACCTTGTAAAAAGCTTTCAGACTCTGTTTTTTGCATCTTGCTAGCCTTTTTAGTTTTCAAGTTAGAGGGGGATCCCAATTGGATTTACCATGCTGATCATGCAGGCTAGCATACGTTGTGTGCACCTGACATCACAACTAATCAGGCCTTGAGAACCTATTTTTGGCCTGAATGGCCTACCTTGTTACCAGACTGCAAAGTGTGGCATAGGAGTCAATGAGGCGCACCAGCCCATGAAAAACCTGCACCAGCCTGGATCAAGCAGACAAAAAATATGCACCAGTCTGCACCAGACCAGCCCCAAAGATCCACACGAACCCAGCAGAACCAGTAAAACCCCTCTTGTTGGATCGGAAACAGAGAGAACAATTATTCAGCTCTAGTTGCTAATGTGAAAAAGCATGTAAAGCTTTGTTTAAGCTAATCTGCCCCGTGTGACTGTAACTGTTGCCTGAAGTGCAGCATTGGCACAGCACCATTACAGGTTCGCACCGCACCCTATACCAAATCTGCACTGCACTGAATCTGCACCAGCTTCTCTAAATCTGCACCAAGTCTGCACCAGCTAGGATGGGCCCATACCAACGAGATCTTGTCAAATATGCCATACTTTGCAGTCTGGCCTTGTTAAGGAGCCTTGAGTATATCTATCCAGGATCATTTTATCAATAAAAATATATTTTAGAAACAGAATTGGAATTAGACCCGACTGTACCAACAGGTTTACCACCATGAGTTATTAGTTAATCCCTATAATATACCCACCAATTGATACAAAATATCACATTTAGAGACTACAGATGTGTTCTCCAGAGACATTTTGCACTATAACTAATTTTAAATTCAATAATTAATATCTTGCCGCCTCCTCACACCGCCCGTCGCCAGACTTTGTTTATGCATCAGCTCCAACAGCTGGTTCTTCCTTAGAGCTGCAGTATTTTTATTTATGATTTTTCCATCTCCATCCCGTTCGTTAAACCATGCCCAAGCTAATCCTGACTCGCTAATCCCTAACCACATATGGATGTGTTGAAATGCTGCCGGAGGCTGCGCTATATAAACTCTATCCAGCCAGCAGAACTAGGCTGGTCCACGGTACTGACGTGATAAAACTGCAGCACAAGCCACGTGACTGGCTAGTTTGACCACGTGACTTGACCGCAATGTGGTGCAGTATTCTACGACCGTTATTGCGCTCGCTCTCTGGGAAGAAATTGTAAGGTAAGGGTAGAGAAGAGTCTGGAAACATGCAGAATGTCCAAATAATTAACCTAGTGATAAAATACTTAGTTTTGAATCAAATAAAAATGCTGTGGGAAAATCGTTGCTATGAGCTTAGACCCAGCTGGCTTGGTATGGAATTGGAATCAATTCCACTGAAGCAGAAACTTAAACTTACTTATACTTATATAGTATGGAATTAAGAAGGCCACTTTGCCTCACGGATCCAGACAATTCTGAGCTTCTTAGCAAGATTCTCTTCTTCAGTCGTTTAAGAAACAAGCACAAGCCCACACACAAGGTACCTACATACAAAGAATCAATATCAATATTGCCATTTGGGGGAAGAAGGTAATTTTGATAAATTTACCCAAGGGGTTGTCATCCCTTCAGCCGCCATAGGCTCGATTGTGAGGTGTACAACGATCAATATTTTTGGCGCACCGACGTTTGTGGCGCAATGTTTGTGGGGGTGTTCAAATCCCTGATAGGGGTCCAATACAAAAGAAGATTAGCGTATGTTACAATCTAAAAAAGGTAACATACGTGGGGCTTCCTAGAAACATGACGTCAGTCATGGCCATGATTTTGGATGTGATACTTTTCCTTCGCTGTTAAAATACCAGTTATTTAGGAGTAAAACCTCCAAAAGTAAGTTAGAGATATTGCGTTGGTCTTTCATTTAGTCTTTGTTTGATGTAAATCGGCTGAATTGATTTATAGATATAGTTTGTCAAAAGTTGCCTGTTTTCATTGATTTGTATAGGGACAAAGGAATCGGCATCCATATGACGTTTCCACCCCCGCATACATGGTTCTTCCTAAGAATGTGACGTCAGTCGAATTCGGTAAAATTGCCGGATGACTCTACCTTCTTATAGGGCCTTGAATTTACCTCAACCTCACATCTCAGGTGTGCCAAGCATGTAGAAACAATCAATAATTTAATCTCAGCTTTTTCAACATCAGTTTGACATTCACTGAAAAGCTGAGAAGTTAAACGACATTTCAAAATGCATTACAAAATGTAGTTGATAGCAATAGACTCCGAAGCCTAGATCCAAACCAATCCATGAAAAAGATGAGGGCAAGCGATTTAACCGTCATAAAAAGCAAGGAAAGAGAATTAACATTAACTTAATACTTATACCTACTAATGATGATAACTATTAACTTACCTCGCCAACCCCAGATGAGTTGAAAAGAAAGTAAAAAAAAATATA
>VOPJ01009871.1:0-23751 GCA_014673585.1 Semibalanus balanoides
CAGGTCAAGAATACTTGGAGCCTGACCTGGCCTAAATCTTGTCGGTTTTAAGACATGTTGGGTTAGAAAGAAATCCTGAAGGCACCTGATCAGGAAATGGGAGTGGTGACCTGGTGATTCTTCAGAAAATATATTTGTCCAATCAATTTGAGGGACATTGAAATCCCCCGCAAGAAGTATATGCGAGGGGTTCAGGTTGCAGGCTAGCTTAAATGTTTCCTCAAGTCTAATTATGCTCTGTTGCTGTTTTCATGAGGACTCAGATAAATGGCAATCCGAATTAGAAGTTAACGCGCATAATTGACTTATTTTACATCGAAGAACATAATGATTTAACTTTCCCACAGAATGACGAGAAGAGTCTGCAAACAGGTCCGACGGCAGAAATGACTCTATGAACTGATATTCAGCCGGGTAATCTCACATAAATACCTTCTCTCACAGTGTTCACCCTGGCGAATGGAATACTAAACAGGGTTCCAGACTGTTGTCTTGTGGCGCGACATGATACATTGAGTGAGAATGACTGAAGTAAAAACAATGAGCGGATTTTGCCGGTAAAAACATTACGCAAAAACATAATATTGTATTGCATTCTGCGCACAGAGACAGATACAAAGTTAAAATGTTTCACTGGATCAGTGTACGATAGTGATGAGGATTGAGAGCGGACCTGAGCGTTAAGCCACATTAAAAACCTATGCTCTACCCTTTCTAATCTAATAGTATGGGACGCAGCGGCGCCTCCCCAAATTTAACGCAGCAATACTCTAAGTTGGAGCGAATGTGCGCACAGTAGGCAGCTATAACGGATCGAACATTGAAGATTACCTTAAAATTTTGATATACTAACAGACTTTGTGAGCTTAGTTATTAGTTAATCCCTATAATATACCCACCATTTGTTACAAAATACCACATTTAGTAACTGCAGATGTCTTCCCTAAGACATTTTGCACTCTAAGTAATTATAACTCCAATAATTTATATCTCACCGCTTCTTCCTGCCACCTGTTGCCAAACTTTGTTTACTCAACAGCTGTACAGTCTGTAGAGCTGCAGTATTATTATTTGCATTTTTTCAATCTCCATCCCATTTGTAAACCATGCCCGAGCTAATCCTTACTAACTAATCCCTAACAACATAGGAATGTGTTGAAATGGTTTATGGTGCCGGAGGCTGTGCCTTATAACTCCAGCCAGCCAGCAGAACTAGGCTGGCCCGCGGCACTGACGTTTTAAAACTGCAGCTTTAGTCACATGGCTCGACGGGCATGGCGGCTCAGTATTCTATGACCGTTATGGTGCTTCCACTCCGGTAAGAAATTGTAAGGTAAGGGTATAGAATAGCGTCTGGAAACATGCAGAATGTCCAAATAATTAGCTTAGTGATGAATTACTTAAATTTGAAACATCTAAAAGTGCTAGGCAAAATCTTTAGTTTGACCACAATTTTTGTAACACAATAGCTGACGCTCATAAAAGCTTAGACAGCGTTCACGGCATCCCGGATATGACGTTACAGGACCTGATCAGACTTTATGGCTATGAGCCAAATCTTAGGTTTTTTCCCACTCACCTGTCAGGGTTTCCATCATTCTATTGAGATATGTTCATGAAGTTAAGGAGGGCATAGGAAGGAGCCCACAAACATAAGACACACCAGGCAGGCTCTAAGCTCAATGAGTGAATGAGCTCCGATGCTCTGGAGTTATGTGTCTGCTGCAAGAGCCATTCCTATATGTCACACTTGTAGCTCAATAAGATAACGATATATATATATATTAATGGCAAATAATCTTGGGTATTCAAACAACTTATCGCTTAGGGCTTCAGCCAGCAAAACTTTGAACGTCTTTAGTTTTTATTTCACAACTACATGATCAGGGAGGTGGTTCCATTGATCAATACAACGTATACTAAACGCTTGCTTGCGGACATCTGTTTGGACGCGGACATGATTCACTTTGAATCTGTGGCCCCTAGTTCCATCCTGTGGGGGAGCAGAGAATAGATCGGTATGTGATATACAACGCTTGTCATGACATATTCTCCAGCAGATCACGTCTGCTGGCAATAGTCGACCGCTTACAGAGTACAAATTCAGGGCTCTGAGCCGTGTACAATGCTATAGATGAGACAAGTTTTTCATGTGTTTTGCCCATCGCCTTTGGACTGACTCTAAAATCTTTGTGTCACCAACATACCCTGTGTGTCAAGGCAGGAACAATACTCAGTAACGGCCGAATATGAGTGCAGAAGATGGTTAGCATAAACTCAAGGAATGCAGACCTTAAGACTTCAGTAGATTCTGAAGGCAAGACCTCCAGCTTTCTGGGCAGTTATTCCATATACAAACGATGAAATTTTAAGCTGAACTCAACCGTAATAGTAGAGCGGCGTAGCGATATTTTCGTGCGCTTTTTGAAAAAGTTTTTCAAAATTTCCACAACAGTTAGGCATTTGTAATGAAGATAAATTTGTTAGATGTGGAGCAAGCTGATTTTGCGCCATGAGGTCTCGTGCCGGCAAGAGAGCGCGGGTACCTATCCATTTTTTTGGAGCATGCTGCGTAACGTTATAATGCCACTGCTGTTCCTGTTCTATGTTGGTAGAACATTTGGAGTGTTGGGCTTATAGCTAACAAATGAGACTTTACCTTGCCACATGATGGCGTGAATTGGTGCACGTTTGTTACCCGCTGCTGGAGCTTCCTTTTAGCGGGGCACTTTTCGCTTTTTTCGGCCTTGACTTGGCACCGTTCATACCCTGGTGTGTACTTAATATGCAGATTGTGCTCAGCTATAGTATTTGAGAGCTCACCAAATCCTGCCTATGTTGTAAACGACGAGCTGGTTTTGAATAATGCGGCTGTTTGTTGCCAGGGGGGTTAAATGGCGCGCGCGCCTAAACCACAAGTTCCTAAATTTGACCCAGATCTGTATGATTTAGGCACCCACAGCGAGTCGTTATCAGCATATGTCATCTTTGTGACTTTAATGTGACTGCTTAACCATAAAACAGACGTATAGTGTCAGTTTCCTTTTCACATGGGGTGAACGAATGTCCCAACTTTGAACCCATTTGCACCTTCAACGTTTGAAAAAATCGAACAAGAACAGTGTTTTATTTCACCGAATTTTAATCATATGTGTCATTAAAATGGGTGATATGGGCCCCGGAACAGGTCTCATCACGATGGAAACTTGTCATGTGGCCACAGGCAGAGGCATGTTACACCCGACGATAGTTTTATTTGTACGGAGCGCTGCACGTGCAAGCAACCTTACTGTCTGCACCCGGTATTGACGTTTGGAAGTGAACTGAAATACTGCAGTTCTAATCTTGTGCGAACATTTCACCATAAGCGATCCCACGCAAGTATGCGAGCAATGTGGTGTTAGCACACAATATGGCTGAATACATTTCGAGTTTTGCCTGTTGCGCGTGCGCAACGTGCAACCCCTCTTTTATATCTCAGAAACCTTGGTCCGATTGTGATGAAATTTGGTATGTCAATTTAGGCCTGGCTCCATAAGTGATTGCACTCACACAGTGTCGGCATCTTCTCAGCACGTGCGCAACGTGCACACCCCTCTTTTATATCTCAGAAACCTCTAGTCGATTGGTGATGATGAAATTTGGTATGTGCAATTAGGCTTGGCCGTGAGTGATTTGCACTCACACGTGTCACATCTTCTTGCACGTGCACACGTGCCGCACTCCCTCTTTTATATCTCAGAAACAATCAAGGTCCATTGTGAATGAAATTGTTTATGTTCACTAACGCCTGGCTCGTAAGTAATTTGCCACTCACACGTGGTGGCATCTCTCTGCACGTGCGCACCCCTCTTTTCATATATCAGAAACCTCAAGTCAGATTCGTGATGAAATTTGGCATGTCAAGTATATCTGCCACTGTTTATGTTATGTTAAATATATTATGCTCATCTATAATAACGCGGTGGTGTGAACACGTGTGAGTGCAAATCACTTACGAGCTCAGGCGTTAAGTTGAATACCAATGTCACACAATCGACTTGGGTTTCTAGCTAAAAGAGGGTGCGCACCGTGCGCACGTGCAGAGAGATGCCGACACGTGGAGTGCAAAAATCACTTACGAAGCCAGGCGTTAAGTGACATAGAGCCAAATTTCATCACAATCGGACTTGAGGTTTTCCTGAAGATTAAAGAGGGGTGCGCACGTGCGCACGTGCTGAGAGACTGCCTGACACGTGTGATGCAAATCACTTATGAGCCAGGCCTAAATTGAACATACCAAATTTCATCACAATCGGATACAGAGGTTTCTGAGACATAAAAGATGGGGGTGTGCACGTGCGCAACAGCAGAAACAGGCTAACTCGAATGTATCAGCCATATGTGTGCTAAACACCACATTTGCTCGCATACTGCGTGGGATCGCTTATGGTGAAGATGTTCACACAGTATTTAAGAACTGCCAGTGATTTCAGTTCACTTCCAACGTCAATACCGGTGCAGACAGAAGGTGCTTGCAACGTGCAGCGCTCGTACAAAATAACTGTCGTCGGTGGTAATGCCCTGCCTGGTGGCACATGACAAGTTTCATCGTGATGAGACTGTTCCGGGCCATCACCCATTTTAAATGACACATATGATTTAAAATTCGGTGAAATAACACTGAGCTTGTTCGAATTTTTACACGTGAAGGTGCATTGGGTCAAAGTTGGGACATCGTTCACCCCAATCCTGAAAGAAACTGACAACTATTAACTCTCTTTATGGTTAGCAGTCACATAATAAAGTCACATAAGATGACATACTGCTGAATAACGACTGCGGGTGGGGTGCCTAAATCATACAGATAATGGTCAATTTTAAGGACTTTGTGGTTTAGGCGCGCGCGCATTTTAACCCTGGCAAACAAAACAGCCGCATAATTTTCAAACCAGCTTCGTGGTACAAGATAGGAGGATTGGTGAGCTCTTCTAAATACTATAGCGTTGAGCACATCTGCATATTAAGTAACACACCAGGATGAACGGCGCCAGTCAAGTTGCGCGAAAAAATGCGAAAGTGCCCCGCTAAAAAAAGCTCAGCAGGCGGTAACATACGTGCACAATTCACGCCATCATGTGGCAAGGTAAAGTCATTTGTCAGGCTATAAGGCCCAACACTCCAAATGTTCTAACATACATTAGAAACAGGAACAGCAGGGCATAATACAAGTTACGAGCATGGGCTCCAAAAAATGGAGGTACCTCGGCGCGTCTGTGGCCGGCACCGAGCCTCATGGGCAAAATCCAGCTTGCCTGCCACATCAAAAATTAACTTCATAGCAGAAATTTGGCCTAACTGTTGTGAAATTTCAAACTTTTCAAAAAGCCGCACGAAAAATACATTAAGTTGTGCGCTACGCCGCTCTACTATAACCCCCAGGTCTGCATGAGAATCAACCAGCTGGATTGCGTCTCCATCTATACGATAGGAGGGACGAGGAAGGCAATGATGTCTCCTTTGGAAGCGAACAGACACGTTTAGATTTGTTTGAGTTCAGGCCCCAGGACTGTGCAGGTTTGTTCAGTAAGGAGATAACAGCTTGACATTGTTGAACATTAATACGGTAATTTGATGCCCCAGTGTCGCATATTTTCATGTACATTTTTAGGTCATCAGCAAAAAAAATGAAATGACAGGTGAAATTTGAAGCAATGTGGTTCACAAACAGCGGGAATAGGACAGGGCCCTGCGTTACGCCACTCTCTGTGGCTCTTAACAGGGCGGAGTTTGCTGTGGGTGTCCCCTACTGCAACAGACATGCATCGACCAACAAGGAAAGCCTCTTTCCATGAGTCTCTGCTGATTCCTAGGTGATAGAGTTTTACTAGAATAGGATGTAGGATGGAACACATCATCAAAGGCTTTGGAAAAATTAAACAATATAAGGTCAACAGCATTCCCTTCATCAAGCCACAAGGAAATATAATTATACACTAAGATCATTTGTTCCATGGTGGATCTTCCTACCCTTAATCCAAACTGATGTTCAGACAAAATATTGTGTTTCTCCAGATACTCATATTAGGCTCTTTGCAATAATTCGCTCAAGGCATTTGCACGGGACAGAGGTTAAACAGACGGGACGATAGTTTAGAGGTGTGTATCTCGAGCCCTTCTGAAATATTGGAATAACCATTGACATTTCCCATGCAATGGGTAGCTTCCATTGCTGGAGAGAAAGGCGGAAAATCTTAAGCAGCGGATATGGCAGTTGATTAGCACACGATTTAAGTAACATTGGATGCATGTTGTCTAACCCAGCAGCGGAGGATTTATTGAGAGACTGAATTAATTGCAGTACATCTTCCAATTGTTTACCCAGGAGAGGCATGTGACTATCTACTCTCCGGTTTTTGTCAGCTTCTGATACAGGAATAGTATCCACATAAACACTTTCAAAAGCTGATGCTAGAGTTTCAGCCATACAAGATGCATCATATGTCAACCTAGTCATCTTCTAACCCCAGAGGACCGACAGTTGGACAACCAATTTTCTTACGCCGTATGTAAGCATGCAGCTGCCTGGGATTAGACCTAAAATCCTCAAGCATTGTCATTGTCAGTAGCATTTTATATTTTGATTGGGATATCAAAGCGAAGTTTTAAACAGAACGATTTACAGTAAAGAATGTACTCATTGCATCCTGAGTTGAGCTTGCCTTTCTGTCAAGCAATAACCTTGAGGCCTTATATCTTTCCCAAGCAGCTTTTTTCTGGTTAGTAGGCTGGCAGGGGTTAACTTTCCACAGTACTTTCCTGTTGTGGGATGGGTTGTTTTTTACAGGAACATGCTCTTGTATCAGAGCGGAAACAACTTCGAGGAACCTGCCATAGGTGTCCTCAGCATCTAGGTAGGAAAATTCCAAGCCCCAATCTATTTTACTGAGTCGTTTGGAAATGGATCATATTTCACATGGTGCCACCTCCTACGATTCCTCCCTGTCGAGGTTGTGGGATTGGGAGTATAATCGAAGAGGTAATCACAAAGGGTAGGACAGTGATCACAGCCCGGCATTGAGGGGAGTACTTGCACAGAGCCAATTCTGGCATTGTCAGTAGTGAGTATCAGATCCAGTATAGTTTCTGAGCGTGGAAATGTCGGCTGTTTGATCCACTGGGTTAGGCCTAAACTGAGAAATAGCTCCAAAAATAGCCTCCGTACCCCTGATGTTGAATGAGTTCTGTCATTTTATTTCCAATGAAGTGAGGGCAAGTTGAAGTCTCCCAGTAATAGTACCTCTTTGTTTGAACAGGCTGGAAGCAAATAGTCAATGAGCCTCGAGTTTTCGAGATCAGAGTAGGAAGGAGGTCGGTACACTGCAGTCACTAGCAAATTGAGATCAACCAGTTGGACGGCTAAACAATTATTGACCTGTACATCACAGAATAAATACTTAATGCTATTGTGTTAGTATATGCAAACACCATGTTTGGCAACATTATCTGAAACATCTTTTCGGATCACATTGTAAGAGGAAAGTTCGATAAAGGAACATGGCATAGAGGGTAAAAGATGGGTTTGAGTTACGCAAAAAACTGCACCAGCAAGTTCCAACAAAGTGGACCTTATTTGGCAATTAATTGACATTTGCATGTGCAACTTTAAAAATAGCTGTGTTCTGCGTTAGTGCCTTGCTGGTAGACGGAACTACCAGTTTGGGGGAGACATGACTTGTTTGGGAATGGTTTCTGACATGGAGGCTTCAGCGTTCGTAGTTTGGATTTCATTTTTTGTAGTTTGGATTACCGACTCCTCGGGAGTCGGGACTGTAGGATACCGGGTATTGGCGGCATCATTACCACACCGGCTGTTGACAGTCTTGTTTGTTTGGGTGGAGCCTGCGGTGATAGCTTCTCGTTTGGCTTTCCAAGACCTGTCTCTGGTTGTAGGTTAAGCCCCCCTCCTGATGAAAACTGCACCATACTGAGCTGAGTCTTTCAATTGTTTAGCCTTGTCAAGCAAACACTTTCTGAGATCATCATCAGTGACTTTTCCCCTGAAGAGATCAGTCTCAGAGGGGATCCTCACGACATCAGACAGAGTCACTTTCCGTTCAATGAGTGTGCTGAAGATTGGCGTCCAAACTTATCATGCCTCGAGGGCTAGAAACCCTCCTGCATGGTGCCACAGGTTTTAGAAGATGGTTTCCACAATGTTCCATGGTTAACCCATATGGTCACTAGCAATCACCTTCTACCTCCTCAGCCCACATGGGCCCATATGGTATGTCCACCGTCATCCACATGTTCACGTTTCCCACTCAGCCCACATTGACTTTGCCACTCCATGTGGATTGTATGTTCTATTTGCGCTACCACCAAGTAGTTCGCGTCATATAATTGTAAAATGTAAGCCTGGGTGCCGCCCAGCCTATCCCTTTAAACACAGGCGCCGACTGCCTTGTGAGTACCAATATGGCCGCCGTCATTAGACAACTCGGCCAATGGGGTCGCAGCGGCATAGCTACCCTGTGGTTGGGACCTATGCCAAATCCCAAGTCCGCCCCTGTAGCTCAGTGGGAGAGCGCTGGTCTTCTGACCTATCCCGGTAGTGGCAGCCTGGGTTCAAGTCTCTTTCAGCGCTCGCTATTTGCTCCTGACTTGGGATGCGCCTGCGCCGGTGGCACGGTTGCACTCAAGGTCAGCGCTGAACGTCAGTGAGCGGGCGGACGTGTCCAGTATGTCGGGCACGTAATAATTTCGCTCTAATTCTGCGCCAACAGAATCTACATGATCCGGTGGTGAGGTCAGGACCAGCGCATCAAGCTCTGCTTTTAGGAACCCTGACCCGGAAAGCCATCCATACAAAACATTCGGACTAAATTTATAAATTTAAAAAATGTGCAAGCCCATGCCCATGTGAGCCCACGTAGCCCATCTTAAACCCATATGGTAACCACACAGGTGTGTTATGTGGGATAAGACGAAACCTGTCGATAACATAATTGATTGGATGGGGTTTTCAGATGGCGTAGACCGCTTGTCAATCGGATGTGGGATTCCAAATAGATAAGCTCGTCAAAAGCGTTACTTTCGGGTCGGGTCGTCCCGATGTTTTGAAGCCATACAATTGTAATATTTTCACTGGGCTCGGTCACGTCACCTAAGGTCACCAGAAGTCATATCGTCATTTAACTACTTAAAAAAATCAACCCAGTGCTGTGTTCCTTGGTTCATTGCGAGTCTGTGAATATCCAATTTTATACGAAAAAAAAGTTAGTTAGTAGTGGCGTTATCGGCATGAGAAGAAAGTCATGCAACGTGACCTCACTAAAATCCCCGGGGCGATAACTCGGTAACCGTTGCTTCAATCGAGTTGAAACTTCACGGTGTGATTCGTCGCCCCAGATTACTCTGGGGCGACGAATCACAGATTACTCCGTTAGATTACTCTAACGGAGGAAGTTTCATCGAACTATGAGATGTAGGATGTTTTGGCCATGTCGACCTGTCTTGGAACTTGGAGAGTTGTCTTAGGTCTCTAGGCTGCCAAAAAGTTGTCTTATCTTATCAGAATTATTATTGGTTTTCATTTACCCTCTCCCTCCCACTCCCCTACATAGGAGTGGGGTGAATATGTTGAAACATCCACAGTATTTAATGGTCACCTCATGGCACCAGCTATGTTGTGACGTTACGGATTATTGCAATAACCAGCCTGAAGACACAAAATTATTGCAAATATCTCGGTTTAAAGTGTGTATTTGTGAAGACGAATTTACATTTGAATCCAGCACATGCAACTGCATAAGACTATGTTTTCGACAAGCAATGAGTAGCTACCCCTGTCATTAAATGGTCAGTGTGCGAACAAAATAAAAAGAAAAAAAAAGAGGTTGCTCTGGCCCTATACAAAAATGTGTGATGTCAGTATTGGTATTTTTGGACCGATTTATATTTTGAGTTTTGCGTTTGTGTTTATTTCCATTTGAATTGCACACCTATTTATGTCTAATTGGACATATTTCCCAGCAGTTGGCAGGGGGTGTCTTTTGAAATGTCAAATATATTTTTATTACGGTAAGAAGCTATTGGTTTGATTATTGGATACGATAAAGTTTACGTCTGGAGCCCCTTTAGTTGAATTTTCGCTTATATTCTGTTTTGCATTTTGTTGTGTTTTGATATCCATAAACAATCGCCGCTATAAGCAGAGTAAAGAAGATGTTATCTAGAATGGTGATTGGTGCACTAAAGACAATAAACTTCCCATACAAGCAATGTAAAATGGCCACCGAGGCTCCGTTCGGCAGCTGCTATCAGCGCGCACGAGCTGTTTTCTATTGGCCAGCGCTAACGATATATGCTAGCAGTTTTGTCGTTAGGTCTGTGCTTCTAGTAGCGAAAGCCTCTGGTGAATGCCGATAATTTTGTGATTTCATACTGATCTTTGCGAATTTGGATATATCAGCACAGTAGAGTGAATCTGGAGAAATTAAGTAATGGCTAAATTCATAAAATTTTGTTCTATAGTCCAGTGGAAACAACTCCACATGATCGATTTCTGTAGGCACACTTTTCAAGTCATAACTCCATTTTTGTGGGAAAAGGTGATTATTTCCCTTTAACCCGCGCCCCACTGGGCCTCTGCATTTCCTTCGCCCGACTGGGGGGGGGTGTTTGAACCCCCCCCCCTTTAACACGGCTTCCATGGTACTTAGACCAAAACAAAAAGACATTGTTCGAACCGTTATCAAAAATCATTTCGAAACTATTTCATACTTGTTTTCGCTCACGTCAAAACTCAGGTGACTGGAGGTCATCGAAGGTCAAATTTTCAAGTTTTAGGACATCGCTCCAGAAACCCCCAAATATCTCAGAAAACTATATTCTATCTAGAAACAAACGTTTCGAAAGACAATCGCTAGCCAATGAAATTTGCAATCGCAAACCTATGTCCTTCAAAATTGACCTCAGCGTCAATAGTTTAGGCTCAGAGGTCATTAAAGTCAAAAAAAGCTGATTTTGGCAAAACTATATTTCAGAATAACTTCTTACCTAACAAGATTAACCGCCATACGTTCTACGCCATCGTGTTTGTTCTCGTCAAGGCGCTTTGAAATATGCTACAATTTAATTATTGTTAGGTCAACTTGAAAAAGGACCTTGCAGGTCAAGGTCAAGTGGTGACCCAAGTATCATGTTGCATATCCGTAGATGTGTCGTTGACGAGACAAACATACTGGTGTAAGTTGCAGTTCTCTTCTTCATTATGGCCAGAGCTTATTGACAAAAAATGTGTTGGTGGACCTCGGATGAACCTCAGATGACCCCCGTAATGTTCCCTGAGCAAAACCTGCACTTGGGATCATGCATAATATGTATGATAACATCATCCCAGAGGAAATGGACTGATTATCGCGACAAAGAAAGCATTTTATTATTTCGTCCATTGACTTAAAATGGGGAGGAGATCGCAAAAATTGACACCGACCTAAGGTCACGATACCAAAAAATCGAGATATTCATTTTGTAGATACTAATGACTTAATGTAATCCTAAAAAGTTTGATATAGATCCCTTAGAAACTGTAGTCATGGCTACGACCGCAAAACGTTTTTGTAGGGTAGGGTCACTTGCTGACCTGGTGACCTTGACTGACTCTGAACCTGACACGAAAACTTTGAATTTTCGCAAATGTGCGGAAAGAATCAGTGAATATTTATGCCAAAATTTGGCGCGCTACGCGCAGCCGTTTTTTTGGTAATCTTGAAAAAACATTGAGGGGGGTGTTTCAAAACACCCCCCCCCCCCAGTGGGGCGCGGGTGTAACCTATTCCTGGAGGGATGAAAAGTATTAACGAATCTTGCCGAGGGGGCTCATCGGCCCCCCCTTCAGATCTCGGCTGCCATAAGAAGCTACGAACATTTGAAACTTAGATGTAGTTAGGGTCAACAATTGAAACTCTATTTGGTTTGAAACTTTTTGGTTGACCTTGCGGTTACTATCTTAAGGTTTCCAAATGACGTCATCAAAATACACATTTGTCTAAACAATTGATATTTTCAGGAAAACATTGCCATTTCTGGAAACGATGGCAGTTTAGGAGGAATTCCGAAAAAAAGGACTGGAGAACGTTTTCAATTGTCTTTCGCACTGTTATGCCATCAGAAATGACCTCAGTCAACGGTTAGGCTGTAGAGGGTCAATAAATGTTAAAAAACCTGTTTTTTCGCAAAAGTTTGTTCGTTAAGTAACTTTTTATTCCAAGACATATAGGGCACTTACTTTATACCATTGTGTTTTCTCTTGTTTCATTGCGGTTCGAAAACATACCAAATTTGTCAAATCGAAAATTTGACCCCGGGTCAAGCAAGCGTAAGGTGATATAAGTAGTATCAAAACTGCATATCAAAAGAATGACCGTATTGACAAGACAAACGTTTTGAGACCATTTACGAGGCTTCTATATTTGTTCGTGTTCACGAGTATTGATAAAAAGGTGTTTGTGACCTTGCAATGACCTTTCAAAAGGTCACTCACTTAAATATTGTTATCCTCTTTATCAGAAAGTGCCTGAGATGACATGATACTGAAATAATTGTATTGATGATGGTTAAACCATTGTTTTTCATTTGTTCACCACTATATTTATGTTCGAAGGCTAGCATTTGACCTGACATCAGCGTCATCAAATATTTAGATATCGCCCTGAAACTTTCAAAACATATTATTTGCGCATCTCTTACATATGTTCCGGTTTTTTTCAAACCTCATGAAAACAAAAAAAACTTGTATCATTTTGTTAAACAAAAAAGTGTTTTCAAAAATTGGAATTTTTCAAAATTCAAAATTTTTGAAATTTCGAGATAAGCCATCTGAAGAAACAATCAATCTCCTATGCGATGTGGTGTTTTGCTAACAAGTTCCGTTCAATATTATCAAACTCTCCACGAGTGCCTAACCATGCAAAGAGTTTTATGTCCAAAATAACGGCCGAACACGCCCCCTAAAAACGCCTTGACCCCCTCCTAATTGGTTTAATTTAGAAAAAAAAGTACCACCATTTCCCGATGCGCAATGGAAATCTTAGGAAAAAATTCAGCAAGTTTGAAAGTTCTGGGTTGAGTTATGGATGAACTGTACGCGCAAAACCTCAAGGGGGGGCCCCAATTCGCCCCCCCCCGACAGTAATAGGGTTAATACACCGCCACCCATTAATAGGTTATCAATCCCAGCGACGTACAACGCCTTGTGTTTACACCAGAAAACAAAATAGAAAATATCGCGGCACTCTCACCTAAGAAATGGAAACAAACATAATTCATAAAGAAGCATAAGAAGAGAGGTAGATTGAGTGTTAAATGTGTTTTTATAAGAGAATGCAGTAAGAAGTCACTTCTGAAAACAGCGAATGACTCCCACCTCCAAAAAAAAATCAAACCCAAAGACGATCCCGGATTCTGCATTCGCACATTCACATTGATGGAGTTATCAGTTAGTGCAGGATTTCCCATCATTCAGTTGGGGTGCAGAGGACAGGTCCTGGTGGTCTACTCTGGGAATCACCCATGCTGGAAACTAGTACACCCTCCCAGCTAAGTGACGCTTGTTGCTGGTCGGTGCACTAGTTCCAGTGCCGCTTCCTGGGTTCAATTTAACTTACTATTTAAAGTCTCTGTCTGTCTTCTGTCTGTCTGTCTGTCTGTCTGTCTGTCTGTCTTGTCATAGTCTGTCTGTCTGTCTGTCTGTCTGTCTGTCGGTGTCTGTCTGTCTGTCTGTCTGTCTTCTGTTCTGGTCTGTCATGTCTGTCTGTCTGTCTGTCTGTCTGTCTTGTCTGTCTGTCTGTCTGTCTGTCTTGTCTGTCATGTCTGTCGGTCTGTCTGCCTGTCTGCTGTCTGTCTGTCTGTCTGTTCTGTTCTGTCTGCTGTCTGTCTGTCTGTCTGTTGTCTGTCTGTCTGTCTGGTCTGTCTGGCTCTGTCTGTCTGTCTGTCTGTCTGTGTCTGTCTGTCTGTCTGTCTGTCTGTCTTGTCTGGTTTTTTTTCTTTTTTTTGGTTTTTTCTTGTTGTCTGTCTGTCTGTCTGTCTACTCTGTCTATCTGTCTGTCTGTCCTGTCTGTGCTGTCTGTCTGTCGTTATCTATCTAGTCTGTCTGTCTGTCTGTCTGTCATATCTGGGTCTGGTCTGTCTGTCTGTCTGTCTGTCTGTCTGTCTGTCTGTTTCTGGCTCTGTCTGTCTGTCTGTCTATCTGTCTGTCGTCTACTGGTCGTCTAATCTGTCTTGTTTTCATCTGGTTGTCTTGTCTATCTGTCTGTCTTGTCTATTCTGTCTTGTCTGTCTGTCTATCTGTCTGTCTGTCTATCTTGTCTGTCTATCTGTCTGTTCTATCTGTCTGTCTGTCTGCTTCTATCTGGTCTGTCTATCTGTCTGTCTATCTGTCTGTCTGTCTGTCTGTCTATCTGTCTGTCTATTCTGTCTGTCTGTCTGTCTGTCTGTCTTCTGTCTGCTCTGTCTGTCTGTCTGTCGTCTGTCTGTTGTCTGTCTGTCTGTTCTGTCTGTCTGTCTGTCTGTCTGTCTGTCTGTCTGTTCTGTCTATCTGTCTATCTGTCTATCTGTCTATCTGTCTATACTGTCTATCTGTCTATCTGTCTTATCTTGTCTATCTGTCTGTCTATCCCTGTCTGTCTGTCTGTCTATCTGTTCTGGTCTATCTATCTGTCTGGTTCTATCTTCTGTCTGTCTATCTTCTGTCTGTCTGTCTGTCTGTCTGTCTGTCTGTCTGTCTGTCTGTCTGTCTGTCTGTCTGGTCTGTCTGTCTGTCTGTCTGTTCGTCATTGTTTTTTTCCTTATACCCTTATTTTAAAGTACGAAAATTATGTTGCGTTTCGGAACACATTAGCATTGAATAATATGGATTAAACATTATTGCAGATCGGGATACAAACATATTGTATTATTATTCTGCTTCCTTCATTTTCCCAACATCAAACCGTCCCTCCTACGAGTAAAGACAATGTCTGACTGTGTTAGAAAAATAACACGACACAACATTCCACCGATAATACCGCCGTTCGCCCTCTGATGGTGTAACTTGAACTTATACGCAACCGCGAGGTACGGTGTGGTTTGTGCACACCAGCGCCACCTATATATAATATTTGCTAAATGCGCACACCCAGCGACACCTAAGCACGGAGAGGGTTTAGCCGCGAAACGTAAAAAAATAGCCGTTCGCACCAATGGAAAAAGTTTTCGAATGAAAGTCTTAGTCACAAACCACATCTCTTGACGGGTGGTACCTCGTAGTATGACGAATTATAAAAAACGTAAAAACGCAAGTCTGTATTGGCATAGTCGTTTCAAGCGGAGCGGACGGGGTTAGCACTGACGTAACTTCCTATTTGTAACTTGTGGTAACTAAGTTAATAATGAATGATAACGCTTTTCTAGGCTCATAATGTAAAATTATAATTTAAATAGAAACCATAGCCTCATAGTTATTGAATATATGAATGAACGAATTTCAAAAAAATTTTAATTAATTTATTCAATAATATGCGGCTATGGTTTTATTGATTTTATTTTGTGCAACTATATTTGACTATAACTTACTTGTGCTGTACTTAAACATGGCACATTTATTTGGCGCAACCAGTGTTATAAAATTTATGAGGACTGCGTCAGTTTTAAGCGAGACAAGTTGAACAGATATTGCAACATCCTGTTAACCGGATTGTTGTTGTTTGTGGGAGTATATGGTATTATATACGATACACCTTAAACCCGGTGCACTGGCAGAAGGGGGACTGCAGTTGATTTTCCGGCCCCCCCCCCCCTCAGGTTTTTCAGGAGTAGCGGAAAAAAAACGGCGGCGCCCGCAGCGCCGCCAAATTTGTACCACTGTTGAGCAATCAATTACACACACTTTGGAAAGTTTTGACTTGAGGTTCATCTCAGGTCAGGTCACAAGTCCATTGTCAAGTGACCTCACCTTCAAAAAATGTTTGCGTTCGTGCCAAAGCCACAGTCATTTTTCGAAAGTTTTTGAAACTTGCAAGATTTTCATAAGAATATCAGTACCTACATTCGTTTATCTCGGAATTTGTATCGGTGACCAAAAGGGTCAGGTCAATTTCCTTGACCTCCCCATTATAAGTAAATGGGAAAATAAACAAAAATGGCTTCCCTTTAAAAAAATATGCATTGGAATCAAGGCTAATTCTTTCAGAATCATGCTATTTTAGCTCATTCTAATATTGATAAAGGTTGCAATTGTATTGCTTAGTGATTCTTACAAGGCATCTGAGGTCACCAGCAATGATTGCTAATAACTCATTGATAGAAAGATAGAGACGATTAGGTTGACAACCAATGTGCTTCGGTTCTCGTATCTTGGCCGGTTGCCCCGTATGGCAACATAACCTACCTGAGTCACCAAATGACCTTGACCTGAGGTCAAATTTTGAAGTTGACCTTTACCAGGTCACACGTATATTTCAAGACGCATCAATGAGACATAACACGATGGCGTCAAAATGTTTCCCTATCTTCTGTAGGTGACCATGCTATTCACGAAAAACTGTTTTGCTTAAAACAGTATTTTTTACCTTTCATGGACCTCTGAAGCCTTAACTATTGATCTGAGCTCAATTTTGAGGACCATACATGCGATTGCAATTTCAATATCTATCGATTGGCCTCTCTAATGGTTGCTCCTAGCTATTCATAGTTTCCGAGGATAAATTGCGGGGTTTCTGGGAAAAGAGTCCTAAAAAGTCCTTAAACCGGAAAAAATCTGACCTTCCGGTGACCACTGGTGACCTCAGTGCTGACCTGATCTCAAGAATAAGACTGAAATACTTTCGATAAAACTTGCCTTTAGAGCTATCCAAATTTCCAGTTTTCCGCTTGTCGCTACGTGCGTAGTTTTGGAGATCTCACGGGGGGGCGAAATCAAACCCCCCTGCAGTTCGTGTTCGGTGCGAACCCCCTGACAGTGCGCGGTTAATAGTTATTCAGCAACCAAGTCATTTTTTTTTCGTCATTATTTGTAGTGGTTTATTATAGCAATTAAAAATGTTTTGTTCGTGACACATTCATTTTTATTTCAGTTTTCTTTCAAAATACACACATGGCCATTCATAGTAACAATAACTGAGAACATGTTTCATGATTTGCTCTTCAGTGGATCTGCAAATAATCTGGTGATGTTCGGTTCAGGTTCGGCTGCTGGGGTTGGGCTGGCTACTCGGCTCGTCTCAGTGCCCCACACTCCACCCAGCCTCTGCTGTGGAGCTGGCCCTCTTCTACCGCTGTCTCATCTCGGCCTCACGGAACTTGACCATAAACTCAGCCTTGGCGGCTGCCACCTCGGGTGTGTCCTGCAGCGGCATCTGACCCTGCTCGGCCATCCTGAAGGCAGCCATGAACTGCCGCTTGGCTGCCTTTACCTCAGCCGTGTCCTGGATCGGCTCCGGCCCGGCCATGCGCAACATGGGAAGGTCCGCCTGGAAGTTGACGGTGTGCACCTGGCCGTCGTCGTCGGCGTAGCTGTAAGAGTCGCTGGTGACGCCCAGCAGCGCCTTCTCTGAGCGCATCGACCTGCCATCGCTGTAGCTGGAGTGGCCCAGCGGGGAGGAGGCCATCATCAGTGCCGCCTTGTTCGAGGTGTCCGGCTGCTCGGCGGCTGCGTAGGTGGTGGCCAGCGGCGCGCCGTTCCAGTCGTTCCAGCCGTTCCAGCCGTTCCAGCCGTTCCAGCCGTTCCAGTCGGCCCAGCTCGATATGAGCTGGCCGTTGGAGACCACCAGGCAAACGAAAGCAATCTGGGGAGAGTCGGGGGTATCAGTGGACGGGCTTGGTCACCCCTCAGCGTTTTCAGCGGCACTTGAATCGGTGAAATCCACCGACTCGCCCCTCTACCTGTTACCGGTGCCCCTTTGACGGCTGAGTTGGCGTATTAGCTCCGACCTGCGGCTGACATGTAAGTTTGGCAGTTAAACAACGTATGTTCGGTAGTCAAACAAAACAAACAAACGTATTTTATATAATGAGGATATTTTACGTGAGATCCTTATATTACTAGATACCTATTGTATGCGTTGTTAATCATATGTGTATGTTCTCGTAGTCTAGCATATTATATACGTCGTATATATGTAGTGCACAACACTTGTATATCAGCTCAGAAGTAGGGGACGGCACTGAGCCCCTACCGATGTCTGAAGGAGGTCATGACGGCAATAAGTCGAGTGTGTCAGCTTTGCCAGTGGGCTTCAAACGGAAAACAGTTTTGTAAGTCGAGTGCGCTATTCCTAAACCCTATCACGCAGAGTTCCAAAACCTCAATATGATAATTTTAAGGCATGAACGTTTTCGTATGCAAAGTTTCACGCACATCGATTGAATAATTTCACAGGAGTATGTCCTTGAAAATCATTGCTACGGTTGGGTCTGGTCGCTCATACGTAATATTTCCTCCAATTGACGTCAGGCCTTGCCTGCGCCGGGCGCCCGCTCGGGAATCCAACATACTGGTAAACTGAATACATTATCAAATTGTGTAGACACTATAATATCGAATTTTATTTTAAAGGATAAGCTCTGGAAACACCGAAAGCATGATTTGCTGCGGGGACCGTTTACTATGGGTTTCAGACCGCTTGAGACCCCGTTTTTTGTCGATAATTTGTTAAGGAATTGCCGAATCCGAATCAAATTTTCGCACACAGTCTATTTCAGCCCAGGCGCCGTTTTCTGTCCGTATAATCTGTTAACAAAAAAATCAAAATTTATGGTGCTTGTCATTGACCCGTTACGTTAAGATCTGCTCGGTAAACCATTTCCCAGTGACCCCACAGTAGAGGCTACCGTGACGTAGGTTGTGAGTTCGTGACCTTTCAACAGCACGTGACTACCGACTATGATGACGATAAGGAGTCACATGCTTTTAGGTTCACAGCCTTACGTCACGGTAGCCTCTACTGTGGGAATGAGTCTACCGAGCAGATCTTAACGTTACGAGTCAACAAGTACAATAAGTTTTTTATTTTTTGTTAACAGACTATACGGACAAAAATCGGCGCATGGGCTGAAATAGACTGTGCGAAAATTTGATTCGGATTCGGCCATTTCTTAACAAATTATCGCCAAAAAACGGTGCCTCACGCGGTCTGAAATCCATAGTAGGTGTGCACTGTTGCAGATCTATCGGTGAGGCAATGAGAACAGCGGCGGCGCCGTGAGGCTGTGCCGGCCTGTCTCTGTAGCCACTGCCACTCACCAGCAGCTGCTTCATAGTGGAGAGAGGAGTGGTGGTGCCGCAGCTGACGCTGACGCTGCTCGGTGTGGCCTGCCGGCTCATTATATACCCGCCGCTCTGGCGGACCCTGTCCCCCGCGGCCCCTGAGGCCCGCACAACCAGTTTGCTGTGCCGTCCGATGGCAGCTCGTCACCATTGTGCTGACATTGCTGACCAGTTGCTCCGTTTCATCTGGTTTGGGCGCGGCCGGCAAGTTCCGCAGGATGGCTGTTCTCGCACAAACAAAGGGCAGAGATGGCACACGATAGTGCTGCGCCCAAGGCTGAGTGGCGTACTCGCAGCAGTCGGCTCGCCGGCGCTTCGTGCGGACATATTGTATTTACTTATTTATCTATCGTCTTTGTCGACTGCCAACCACAGGATTACGGGTATTACAATGGGCATTCAGTAATCAATGTATTGTGTAACTGAACAAGTCAAAGGGGTTCCCCCTGCAGTTGCCATGGTACACACTAAGGTCCGTTTTGTTCTCCTCTAGCGTATGTTTGACGGTGAATTAACCCTCGCCCGTGTAGGGCAAGATCACTGCGTGACCGATATAGGGGGTGCGACCTCCCCCTTTGGTGGTTGGCCCCTAAATTGAGCTAGAGCTCGATTAAAAAACGAGCGTGTTGCTTGTGACGAGAGGAAGCCATTGACATCTGATTTTAAGGCCCTAGGTAATTCGGTGACCTCTGAGGTCATGTCAAAGCCAAAATGTCATCAAATCGTAAATGTGCAAACAACTTATCGAGCTAAAATCGTAAAAGAACGTCTTCGAATGCTAAATAGACGCCAAATTTGAAATCGGCATCACAAAATGAACTAAACATTGCCAAATTAAAACAATGTCATGCCAGGTCATCTGAGGGTGACCTCGGTTGACCTTTGGCAGCGCATGACCCCAGTGGAACATATAATCATGTTAAATGGATCCCAGACTTGAAATCAGCGTCCCAAACTGCACTAGAAACGAACAGAAGACGAAAATGTCATCTGAGGTCATCGGAGGTCAGTGACCTTCCGTGACCTCTGAAAGGTCAATGGAGATTGCAAATTCTCTGCAGAAGCCAATAACTGTATCGTAGAACAGCATTTGCATATGCTTGCTGAATACCAAACCACTCGGAACTTGCGCATGTTTCAAGGATCGTTTACACGGACGCCAGTTTTCGCCAAAACACGACCTTGAGAAACAGGTCAAAGGTCATGGGTCATACGGGTTGGCAAGTTCGAAATTTCCAGAGTATGTGTTCAAATTGATGCTCAAAGTAGGGTTCTGAAAGTTTTCATTCGCGATCGGTTGATATTTTACGTGAGTTATTTGAAAAACGAGGGGTGTGGCATCCACCCCTTACACTGGCGAGGGTTAAGAAACGACCCTATATGCATTATGCATTCAAACCGTATACTGAGAGCTTCAAATTGACATATTAACGCACTGGCTCCCATTATCCATTGTCTGTTTTTTTTTAGCAAAAATCCGTTTTTAGCGCTTCGCGGTGAAAACAACGGTTTTTTGCTTAAAAACGGACAATAGTTAAGGTGAGCCAATGCGTTAATATTTCAATTTGTTGCCCCCAGTAATGCGGTTTGAATGCATATATGGTCGTTTCTTAGCCCTTGCCTTGCAGTTCCCCCTGAAGTTTGTCTGAAATAACTTTTTACACGTGCATACACATGCATTCACATACACATTACACATGCAAACATATTGCTGAAATTTGTAGTAGCTAAGTTAACAACAATTATGCGTACCTTGTAAATTTTTTAATTAAAATGGTCCTTGCAGTTTGGGAGATAGTAACGTTTTAGTGACGTCATGTTGTAGAAAAAGGCAAATATTTGGAAAATCGTAGAAAATAAGAGCTTTTGCCAGTAAATTGCCAACGGTAACCGTAATATACATAAAATGGATTTTTTCTGTTCAAATGGCTAATCTCGGTAATACAAAATATTTGGCTTTTGACCTCCAAAAAAGGCAAAATTGGGAAAAATCACATCAAAACAAATTTTTCAAACATGTTACCAAAAACCCGGAATATATGTGAGAAAACTGATTATAAGTAATACCCAAACCAAATTTCAAAACAATGTCTCTATTTTTGACTGAGTGATGGCTTCCTAGGTGTAAGAAACTTACTGATTATAAGTAATACCCAAACCAAATTTCAAAACAATGTCTCTATTTTTGACTGAGTGATGGCTTCCTAGGTGTAAGAAACTTATGACGTCATTTTTTACTTTTGTTGACCAGATACGAACAAAATTTTCTGGATTTTGGAGCGAAAACTGGTCTATGAACATGTTTTTTTTTTTACATTTATCAATTTATAATTTTGAGGTCTTCTGATCGCTATTCTGGACGTGATCGAATGGAGGTTTCTTATGCACATCGCCCATAGCAATATCAGCTATTGTGACGATTGTGTGACCTAAGAGCCCAGACCTAAAAATCGATGCATGGTCAGATAGCTAATTTAACGACCAACTTTTTTGACGCTAACCAAATCGTTTTATTTTCATAGCTTTAATAATGACAACGGACAGAGCAAAATCGTTTTTTACGTGGCCGATCTTAGGTCATTCATTTGACATGGAAGGTCACCCGTTGACCTGTAACCTAACAATTGCATACTGTTAGATTTCTCACATGACAGGAAACATGTTGGTTCTTACCGCGTTGCTCTATGGTGCTTGGTTTGGAAGGTAGCAGGGGGCCTGTCAGCCCCCCCCCCCTAATACGGTGAAGGTGATAAACGGTCCCCGTAAGGCGAGGGTTAATCTGCCATCAAACATACGCTATTGGAAAAATAAGCTGGACCTTAGTGTGTGCCGTAGCAGTCGTGGGTCTCTGTACACGATTTCCACCGCACTTATCGCGCACAATATCATGGTTACCTCCTGTCAGACGCGCACAATATCATGGTTACCTCCTGTCAGACGCGCACAATAATTTATGGTTACCTCCTTCAGACGCGACATCATCATGGTTACCTCCTGTCAGACGCGCACAATATCATGGTTACCTCCTGTCAGACGCGCACAATATTATGGTTACCTCCTGTCAGACGCGCACAATATCATGGTTACCTCCTGTCAGACGCGCACAATATCATGGTTTACTCCTGTCAGACCGCGCACAATATCATGGTTACCTCCTGTCAGACGCGCACAATATCATGGTTACCTCCTCTCAGACGCGCACAATATTATGGTTACCTGATCGAAGTACACAGTGCGTGATATAGCCTTCGTTGTTGGCGCGCCCATAAAAAACAGTCATCATCATCATCGAAGTACACAGTGCTTGACACCAGTATGACTGACTGTTCTGGAATATATTGTATACAGATGTTTTTATGAGCTGCTTTGAAGAGAAAACACAATTATTTGATTTTTGAAATATGTGAGGTATGAAAACATACTTCATTTAACCTTTTTACATAAAGTTCTTGTTGTCAACTTACTGCATCTCTGCATTAAATATATATAATAATACGAATAGTCTGAATGTTTTGATGGGATTGATTTCTAAGTTCAGGACCTACGCTAAGCTAAGCTTGTTACGTGGGCCCTGTCCCAACAATTCGATCGCGCAGTTGCAGTCACCCTCAGAATTAAGCGGCGAAAGTTCATCGTCTCCCCGACGACTGAGGACGGCCCGCCCGGTTTGCTGGCTTTATCTGACCTTGAACGCGACCGCTGCCACCGGCCTCAGGGCATTCCCACTAGGAGCAGGCAGTGAGCACCGAAGCGTCTCGAACTCACCACCTTCCCAGGCTGGGCCAGATCTCTAGTTCAGTGCTCTTCCGACTGAGCTGCTGAGCACAAAATCGCTGCATAGTATCGTGTGTGTGTGTGTGTTTTTGTGTGTGTGCTTTTTTTGTTGTTGCTATAGGCATGCTTTTATACAGTCGAGGATAACATTTCACGAACTTGTTGTTCTGTGTAGTTTCGGTTTATCAGCTGTATCCTGGGTTTCGCTTTATCAGCTGTATCCTGGGTTTCACTTTATCAGCTGTATCCTGGGTTTCGCTTTATCAGCTGTATCCTGGGTTTACGCTGCTGCTCTACCCGCCTGTATTAATATGCAGGTTTGCATGTGAATCTGATCTGTTATCAGTTCACAGAACTGTTCAGTTGTAGTTAGATTGTCACCTGTCGTGCCTGATGTGCCGTTTGAGGCAGCTCAGTGTTCGTTCGGTGACCGTGTGCCGTGTTCCTCAGCGTGAGCAGCAGCAGCGCGCGGTGCCAGCGATGGAGGTGAGATGGAGCGTTGCCGGCCTCCTCGCCACCGTCGCCGTCTTCTCCGTCACCTCCCTGCTCGTCTTCCACCACGTGTTCCGGCTGCAGCCGACACCTTTCATCGACGAGGTGTTCCATGTCCCGCAGTGTCGCCACTACTGCGCCGGCAACTTCACTCAGGTGACTGGGAGGTGGGGCGCCGGCAACTTCACTCAGGTGACTGG
>VOPJ01009872.1:0-48853 GCA_014673585.1 Semibalanus balanoides
AACCACCTG
The DNA here is from genome assembly GCA_014673585.1 of Semibalanus balanoides. Lineage (NCBI taxonomy): Eukaryota > Metazoa > Arthropoda > Thecostraca > Balanomorpha > Balanidae > Semibalanus > Semibalanus balanoides. The sequence goes on from VOPJ01009872.1 coordinate 10, forward strand.
TAGTTACTGGTTTCTGAGTATCAGAGACCCCGAAAGGATTACGGAGCAAAGCAGTTTCTTCAATTTTCCACAAAGTCACACCATGGATGAGAAATACCATAGGAGAAATAAGAGAGGTATTTCTCATCCATGGTCACACTAGTTATCCATTGTCTGGTCTGACAGATCACTGATTCAGTTGTTTATGGTGTTAAAACGGCCAAAACAAACACAAAACGAGCAATATCACTATTCTCCATTGTTTAACAGATCACTGGCACTGATTCATGACTAAAAGACACGAAACAAGCAATATTCAGGCAACGCTACCTCGCATTCCCCCGCACGCAGAAGACACGAGCTTCTGCGGAGTCGCAAATCGTGAGGCCATATCATTTGGCATAACCAAATTACCATATCTGCCAAAAGTATTTGCGAAATACTGGTCTAAGCCAAGCCTTTCGCCAAATACTTGGCTATTAGGCGTTGCCTAATGCCCAATTATTCGCCATATGGTAGGTCTTGCTTGAAGGATGCTGAAAATTAGGCTGAATGCAGCTAAAAGTAACTGTATCTTAAGCATGTAATAATTGCAAATTTGAATACCAGTTTTTCTCTGCATAGGCTAGCATGATCATTTTTTGTCATTTTAATGCAAAATATATGTGTCAAAAAAAAGTTATGTGGTATTTTCCTATGATTTTGGACAACGAAACTCTAACAAAACAGCGCAAGAGTTGGGTCTGAACTTTGGTTAGGCACTGCCTAAAGTGCCTTAATGGACGCGCCGCCACTGTTGATTAAATTATATATTTAAATATAAACTATAGACGCGTCAGTGTGGAGTCTCAAGCCCGGTTAGTTTGGTATAATTATTTTTGTTTCTTGTCGAACGAGCATGTAATTTACTTTTGGATGTAGTGCGCGCAGTGCAAAGACCGCTCATGCTAAGTCCCTATTCCGGGACAGATGTGTGTTAGGTATGCATTTGCACAGCTATATTATCAGCTGTTGATTTGCACACTATTAGCGTCTAGTCGTCAACACAGTCGTTTTATGTCCACAATCTCCTGCACTTCCCACCAACTATATCCCCTTAGACTTAGTATTCACTATCCAGTACCATGGTTCATCCATGGAGACTGCCCAATCCCCAGGGGTCGAAAAAATGAAAAGTGGTCGCCAACGCAATTCCATATCAAAGTGGTCGCCGCAGGGATGGTCGCCGCAAAGTGGTCGCCGCAGGGTCGGGGCAATAACAAAGTTTCTAAGTGTTTTGAATTTATGTCATCAATAAGCGTTTACTGAAGGTTTAACTGCGTAGGTAACTTGGATACCGGTGTTTGTTCGAGGTTAGGGTGGAGATTTAGGTACTGAAGCTCTTATTTTGCCCATGGTCATGCAAAGTGGTCGTCCATGTTCAAGCAAAGTGGTCGCCAACGAGGTTGGTAGGACAGAGCTTTTTTCGACCCCTGCCAATCCCCTTAATGCGACATTGCCAGGGCAGCTTCAAACCCCACCCAAACTACCCAGGCCAAAGGCCATGATCCTACATGGCGGCCGAGCTAACCCGTCACAGTGTGTCTGGATACAGGGCACGGCGCCGACGTGCTGCAATTCATTACCGCCGGCACGAAAGGTCAGCTGGTGACGGCAGCTGACCCGCAGCCGTTGAGTTGCCAGATGTAGCCAGATAAAAGCCGCCTGCCAGTAGCCAGATGAAAGCCGCCTGCCACCGCCGCACGGGCACGTGTCTCATTCTGTGACCTGACGACGCCTGGTGCGAGCTTGTTGCCGCTGAATAACGCCGCTGATTGGCTCAGCGGACCAATGGCGTCGCCATCGGCTCAAAACTAGTGGGGACAAATCCAAGTGCACCGGTATACCTTAAGCTCAAGACCTGGAACTCTTAAATGAAATGCGTTGTGGAGCATCGCGAAAGTTTTGAGTATTATGCCCAGGATATTTCTTCTGAACAATTAGTTACATTGCGTATGGTGCAGATCTCTAATATTAATTGTGCTTTTAAAAATGTGGTTAAAATGTTAAAGCGAATTAATTTGACCAATAATAAAGGAAAGCAGCAGCATAACACAAAATTGTGCCGAGAAACAGCACAATTTTTAACCCGCATATAGTATTATTTGTAGCTAAAAAGCACCGCGGAGCGGTGCGAAAATTCCCTGGACAAATGCATTCTTACAAAGGCCCAGGGGACGCGACCTTTTCAGCGCCCTTCCGACCAGTTCAGGGACTCATCTGGGATCCGCGAAAAGACATAATATGCCTGGAGTGGGTAATATATATATTAATTACAAAGAGAGACTTTTTGGTGTTACCGAATGCCACTTAATCGCTAACGAAGGGTGTTACAAACTACAATACACTCAAAAGCTCCGATTTTAAAGGGGCACTGCCACCTTCCCCAAAATTCTCAAATGTACGCCGCTTGTGGTGTTTAATATGAAGTAATTGCTGGCGAACACGATTATGACATTTATTTCTCACAAACATTGCTCAATTTCACAAAAAGTTAAGTTTTGATATTTGGGCTGATGACGTCATATGAAGGAATTTTTGGGAATAAAAAAAAACTTCACGCTGCCATAAATATGACTATATTGTGTATGGCTAATGTATGGCCAAAGGTACAACAAGTCGACTGTAATCAACATTTAGTAAAGAGAGACGACGGCATTACATTGGGGACTGAGAATGTTACAGATGTAAAAACCAAACTCGAATTTCTCTGTGATTCGACCTCAGTGGTTGTTTTAACTTATACCATACATAATTTCAATGCCAAGCACGCAAAATGGCTATCTCAACTCAATTATAATGTTAAGGTGGCAGTGTCCTTTTAATCCTTTTTATTGTGGAGTACCTAAGTCTTCTATGTATTTAATCTTCATCTGTGTACTTTGTGTACTACGTGCTTTGGGCCTTTCCGGTCTGACCAGGGACCCCTTAGAACTTCCAAGAAGCCCCCTCTTCCAGGGCCGGATCCAGGGGGAATCCGTTCATGCCCGCCCCCAAAGCGAAAAAGGGTAAGGCCAACATATCTTTTGCCCCCCCCCCAAAGGATATCAGTGAATACCCACATTATTCAATACGGAACTGATTTGGTACTATTTGGCATTAACATGGTGAGTCTGGTACTCGAGGAAAGATAACAATTTATCGTTAAAATAGCTTTGAAGCAGTCAAAATCCAGCTATTCACAGTCAAAAACTGAAAAAAGGAAAAATGTACTTATTTGTTCGTATCTGGTCAAAATAAGCCGATAAAAAATTAAAAATTAGGTTATGAGTTTCTTACACTTAGGTAGCCATCACTCAATCAAAACTAGTAATTGCAAGTCATTGCTTTGAAATTTGGTTTGGGTATTGCCCATATTTAGTTCTCTCACATGTCTTTCGGTTTTTGAAAATCTTTGAAAATTTATATTTTGTAGTGATTTTTGTTTTATTTGTTTTAGTTTTTAGGGGTCAAAAACAAAAATTCGGAAATCCGAGTTGGCCTTTACTAATTAAAATGTGGTTTTCAATCTTTGGCGCTTTCTGTTAGTAATTTGCTGCAAAACCTATTTTCTACGATTTTTACAATATTTACCGTTTTTCTACCAACTTTAATCGTCAATAATCGTCACTAAAACGATATTATCTCCAAAATGACTTAACCAATTTCAATGAAATTTTGCCAGCATTCGTATAATTGTTATCACCTCAGCTACTGAAATTTCAGCAGGAGTAAATTTTCAGCTGAAATTTCAGCAGCTCTGCGCCGCATGAGTAAAAAGCGATTTCAGTAAAAAGCGATTTCAGAAAAATATCAGGGCCCCACCCCTGTAAGGCGAGGGTTAATTTCCAAGCCCTCCACCAAAGCGTTCATCATAAAAGAGCTTGGGGCGCGACTTGTAACGAGCTCGGGTGACCACCGTGAAGCTGCTTGGCTCCGACAGCGGCTTTCATCGCGGTCGTCCGAGGAAATGGCTGTGTCAGTTCTTTCAACAACTACATCAAGCCAACGTCATCAGCCAGCCAGCAGCCGCCACCGCAGCAGCCGCCACCGCAGCAGCAGCCACCGCAGCAGCCACGCAGCAGCCGCCAATCGCAGGCAGCCGCCACCGCAAGCAGCCGCACCGCAGCAGCCGCCACCCGCAGCAGCCGCCACCGCAGCAGCGCAATGCAAGCAGCCTGCCCATGCAGCAGCGCGCCCACCGCAGCAGCCGCCACCGGCAGCAGCCCGCCATCGCGGCAGCACGCCACCGAAGCAGCCGCCACCAGCAAGCAGCCGCAACGCGCAAACGCCCGCCTCTGCCAGCAGCCCGCCACCACAGAGCCGCACCACAGCAGCTCGCCTCTCGAGCCCGAACGGTCACCAACGTCAGCAGTGAGAGAGCCGGCAAGGAGAACTCAGAGCAGCAACGCGTCAGGGTCCGGCTTCGAGGGGCTTCTACGGAGACTCCGAGCAGCAGCTCAAGGTAGCTCCCGGTTCGCCGCCAGCCCAGCAGATGCGGCCCATCCGCCCTTCACCGGAAAGTCGGAAGAAGCAGCAAGGCGCAACAGCTTTAATGGAGAGAAGGCACACACGTCCGAGACCTGCAGCTGATGCCGGCTATCCGCCCGGCCGACTCGGACAAACACGGCAAGGATCCCCTTTACATCGGGCTTCCCAACTACAGTAATTCGTGCTACCAGAACGCCACGCTGCAGTCACTGTTGGGTCTGCGTCCGTTCTTGAATGAGATAATGTCGCTGGTCTCTGGCCCAGAGAGCGACCAGTGCTGCTCGTAGCTACCTGCCTGGGCTAGAGTCCTAATGAGCGCGATCTGCTGCCAAAGCTGGATGGTGCTCCGACAGAAGGCCCTCAGCAAGTCTGTCTCCAGCCACATCAATGACCTGCGTGACGTGTTCGGCCGACATCGACCCGGCGTTCCGCAACTCGGAATGCCGGACGCCCAAACGAGTTCCTGCTGCGCCCTTCTAGACACGATGAAGGACGAGATTGACGCCCGCTGGCCGGCCGCCAACCCTGTCCGAGACAACTTTTCAGTATCAGCTCATCGAGAGCTACATGTGCACTAAGTGTCATGAGACGGGGCTGAAACGTCAGGAGAATATCAGCTGGTTCGTGAACGTGCCGCGCCGTCAGGGCAGCGAGGCGCCCAACGCTGCAGGAACGCCTCTGCCGGCTCAGCAATGCGAAACCGCGAACGGGCGCGAGTTGCTCTGCCAACACTGCCATCACGACGAGTGTCGCGTCACCACCAAAATCAGCCAGCTGCCGAGGACGCTGATTCTACAGCTAAACCGCTATGTCTTCCTGGGCGAGGAGTCTAAGAAGATCAAGGCGAAAGTGGGCATCCCAAAGTTCTTGTCGCTGAGCGAGTACGTGGCCGATGACGTCATCAGGCCACCGGAGTGGAAATGCACAAAACCGCCACAATGCACTCTGTCGGACTCGAGGATCGGGACCAGGCCGGAGCGCCAATCATCACCACCAACCATCTATCACCAACCGCCGCCCTGTTAGTGAGGGGAGGCGAACCGCTCACCACCCGCCACTGCACCTCCTGCGGTGCCGCCGCCCTCCTCGTGGGCCGCCTCGCTCCTGGCCGGACCCTGTCTCGCCGTGCGTCCGTCCTTACCGCGGCCAGCGGGAGAGGCAGTGGCGCTGCCCGCCGCGAGACTGCCTCTACGGCCCGCCACCACCGGCGGTCGCCGCCGAGATGGTGGTGCTGGGATGCCGACTCGGACAGAAAGCCGTCGCCGAACGTACCCGCGAAGGACGAGCACCGGGAGCTTGCAGGAGGCCATCATGAGATCCTGGAGGAAGGAGAGCCCGGCTGACTGCCGCCACGGAGCAGGCGCTCCTGTCCGAGTTCTGCACGGAGGACGACCAGCCGCTGTGCTCGGTGGACTTCGCCAGCGACAACACATAACCGCTGATGGGTTGTTGGTCAGCCACTACGGCGGCGCCACCACTCTGCCACTACGTGTCGGACGTGTAACAGCGGTCGGCAGGGAACGAACTGGGTTTCACTACGATGACACGTCGCGTCAGCTGTGTGTGATGAGGGGATGTGCTGGGGGTATGCCGCCAGATGAAATGGGTAGCATCTTCTTCTAACATGCCTCAAGGAAATCTGTGGCCGCCAGGTTTGCGTCTCTCAAACGCGCCGGCCCGAATAGGATGCAAAGGCGAGTCCAAAACAGGAGAAACGGCCACGCGGCCCTGAGCGGTTGCCCGCCCCGCCCCCGCCCCTCTGCATCCGTGGAGGACAATTGCCGTCTGATGACTGCCGCCCGCGCGCCGCCCACTGCGGATCTGAATCGGTCATCATCCGTCACCGATGACTTCATTGGTTGGTTGAGTGTAAAGTGTTCGTTTTGATATGTATCCAGCAAATGACAAACATTCGAATACACATGTTAGTGAAGTAAAAAAAAAGGAATTTGTTTCTCACAAACATTGCTCAATTTCATGAAATTTCCAAGCTTGCTACATTACATGTTAAGCTAGCCTGCCTACCGAGATCCGACAAAGGAGACGCGAACGAAATGACGCGGACATCGGCCCCCTAAAATACCTAAAATATCTAACCTAACTATATAACTATGATAACATGAAAATCCAAATTTAAAATGCTGCAAAGGGCTTTAATACACGCAGACAAAGCGGATATACATTTTTTTCGTCATTTCAGCCGACCCCCTCAAGAATTATCGATGACGCCCCTACGAGTTGGTATGATATAAAATTTAATATTACTAACGTATGTATATTTTAAGAAAAATCGCACTTTGTGCGTTTTTTCCCCGTTTTTTTTCCCCAAAAAAAAATCCTGATTTTTTTTTTCAAAAAAAAAAATCAGCAAAGGGCAAAAAAAAAAATCAGAAAAAGTTTATTTGTAATATCTAAAATGCCAAATAAGGCTAAAAGCCCAAATACGCGGATAAAAATGGGGGTAGCTTTTTGCCACAAAAAGTCCCCACCCAAAAAAAAAATGAGTGGCTGGATCCGCTCCTGCCCTCTTGTATGTCAAGTGGCCCCTTTGGTATGCTCAGAGGTCCTTCCGTCCTGGCCAGTGACTGCATAGGCTGCTTTGTCGCCCTGCCGACATGCTCAGGGTCCCTTCCATCCTGTCCTGGGCCCTCCAGCCTTCTAGGGGGCCCTTCCGACTTGACAAGGGACTGCGCTGGCTACTTTGTCGCCCTGCCAGCATGCTCAGATAACAATTCGACCTGTCCAGGGGCCCCTCTGTGCTGGCTAAGGGCCCATTCAACGTGTGCATGGGGCCCCAGGGGTCCCTCTGATATGCACAGGGCTCTTTTGAACGTCCAAAGGGCCCTCTGGTCATCCAGAAAGGGTCCTGATGGTTCTAAAGAGCATTTGAAGTGCTCTTAACTCTCTAAACACCACGCAAAGTGTGGTCTTCCGACTATTAAAGAGTCCATAACACCCCGGTTCGCGCGGTCTCGCCCTAAACATTGCAGCATATGTTGTAGTGTGTAACATATTCTATCATAAATTAACATTTCACACCAACAGCTTGGAGTTTCCAGTTCTGTTTTTCATTTTCTTCAGAGTGTTCTTTTACATGAATGAGCTGGTGTTTTATCAGTGCGGTTGTCAAGAGTGCAATTAAAAAAGTGTGTATGTTTATACATAGGAAAGGAAGTGTATTGCAATCCCTAAGGACGTGGGAAAGGCAATTAATCGGATTAGTTCTTCAGCAGTGAAATTAAGCTTATTACAACCGGAAGCAAAGCTAGCCAATCCTAGCTTTGGCAGCGATCAGGATAAATTAATTGAAGTGTTCGATGCTCGTGTGCGGCAAATTAATTGGGTTTGGGTTTTGCAATTATATGACGAAGTACTTGAAAATGAACAGCATTGTGATTAGCAAGATATTATATTAATATAACCTGATGTTCAATACTTAGTTTCAAGATAAAAAAGTTAAATATATTTCGGATACAATCCTTCTTCAGTTCAGTTAAATCAAAATTCCTCAAATTTTGATTTAACTGAACGGAAGAAGGGTTTGGGTTTTGTTGGAGACCCAAGCAATGAAGGCAGTCACAACCCCAGGAGAAACCCGATCGGTGGTTGTCAGTCTCAGGCTACTATGGGCGTCGTAGAAGATTCAGGGTGAGCTGCTGGAATGATAGTCTGAGAAATGAGATCTGACAGTCTGATAGTCTGAGTATGATAGTCTGAGTCTGATAGTCTGAGTCTGATAGTCTGAGTCCGATAGTCTGAGTCTGATAGTCTGAGTCTGATAGTCTGAGTCTGATAGTCTGAGCCTGATAGTCTGAGTCTGATAGTGTGAGTCTGATAGTCTGAGTCTGATAGTCTGAGTCTGAGATTTGAGATCTGAGATCTGAGTAAATTGGACAGCGTGCTAGCCATCAGCTAGGCATATCGTGTGATCAGGTGAAGATTAACTGAAAAATCACGCCTTATCAGAAGCATATCTGGTGCCGCGTAATCACCCAGTCATTCACCGTTCCATCATTGACCGTCATAGCTAGCTCCCGGAAGTCCAGTCCACCCACCCTGTCTTTTCCCGGCCGTGGCACAGCTCCTTCCGTACCGCGTTATCAGTCCGATCGGACCAACAAAGCGTGGGACGGCTGGCTCTCGTGGCGCGGGCTGAGACTCTCCGTTCCATTAGCGGCTGTCGGACGCAGTCGGCTTGTTGACTCTGACAATCCACCGCCCGGACACCGCCCGCCCACCGCCCGACCACCGCCCGGCCACCACCCGCCCACCGCCCAAACACCGCCCAAACACCGCCCGACCACCGCCCGACCACCGCCCGGCCACCGCCCAAACACCGCCCGACCACCGCCCGGCCACCGCCCAGCCACCGCCCGGCCACCGCCCGGCCACCGCCCAACCACCGCCCAACCACCGCCCAACCACCTCCCGGCCACCGCCCGCCCACCGCCCAACCACCGCCCGGCCACCGCCCGGCCACCGCCCGACCACCGCCCGCCCACCGCCCGGCCACCGCCCGACCGCCGCCCAGCCACCGCCTGCAGCATAGTCCGGCCCTGCTCGGTAAGGGTCCAAGACGCCGCCCGTACCAGTATCGATTGGCGACGTCCGCGGCAATATGAGGTTGCGTCGCGCGACATTTTGCTATTGCGCCGTGGGGCACGAATTCTAGCAGCAATATGCTGAACAATAAACTCACCTCAAAGGTTCGTGGATGACAATTACCTATACACTACAGTTGTAAAGAAAGGATGTAATAGAGGGAGCGGGAGTGACTACTGACTGGATGTTTTCCTAGAAAATAAAGTATTTTGGTTAAAAAATAATTCACTTGAAGGCGTTATTCGTTTTGTCCCAGAATAATTTAGTTACATCGTAAAACGTACTAATAAAAGTGGTAGAAGGCCAACGGCAGCCACATTTTTATTGAAATGACTTCGCACTTTCAGCGTTCTTTCTGAAGTACTGAGGCAGAGTCAGTCATTGCTTTTATGCTGATAAAAGCACATCACTTTTGGCATATTGAATCCTGAAAAATTATTTTGCGTTGGATCATATTGATCCTGGATCCTGGACAAAAATAAAATAGTGGAATCCTGTGGATCCTGGATCCTGAGAAATCAGTTTGTCGTGGGATCTTGTGAGTCTTGGATCCTATTTTTTGGTCTTGGCACATGTCTGGTCAGGACCAGGTTAAATCTTTCGTCTCATCCCTGAGATGAAGCAGCGCTCTGTGCATCGCGAAAACCTGCTTGTAGATACGTGACCTGTTGACCGGTTGGTTGGAGATTTGGCTAGCATTTCTCATTGTGGTAAGCAATTTCGCCAGGAGACGGCAGATTACATTTATTTCGTGGAGGAAAGCGTACATAGTCGTGTCTCTGGTGAACACATCCCAATTTCTATATCACCACTGAGAATTGAAATCCCTCATCATTCTCCAGACCGGGTCTTCGATTCCCTGTCCTCCCCCACGTTAACTCCAAGGATACATACATAACCCCGTGGGACTGGTGGCTACTGGCCACCGAATACGTGGCGGCTAAAGGTTCGCCTCCTAGAGGAGTAGAGACCGTCTCCATGATTTGATTTGACAATGTAACTTTGCGAAGGTCTTGCGATTTCCTAGATCCGATCCGACTTAAAACTATGTCGGCGGTGGGAACCAATTCCATGCTGAAAACCAATTTAGATTCTAAATCACGCGTCGTCTTCGGAACTGCCCCCACAGTCGGTTCGTGCCAAACTCAATATATCCGGCAGCCATGTTTGACCAGGGGTTGCGTGACCTGACCTCTGACATTTGTAGGGCACTGAGTTGTCGGCTCCTGTCTATTTCGCCACGGACAGGTCTGACAAACCCCAGTTTGACAAACCTTCCAAGTATATCGGGCTGCTGAAGTCTTCTGAGTGCGACGAAGAGATCAGGCAAATAAAAGCAGACAGGTCGAGTGTCTTTGAAGGTTCAGGAAATGTGACACTTCTGCATTAAACCATTTCGAAAGCAAGGTAATGAATGTCAGAGCATTAAGTCTCTCTTTTCTCCCGGAAACAAGTGGCTGCGGGTTCTGGGGAGGGGGGGGGGGGGGGGCAGGACGTGCAGTTGCACACCCTGAAAATATTGAGGGGGTGCAAAACACCTATTTGCACACCCTGATTTCATGGACGGCCCCTTGAATTAAAATCAATAAGTTCATCCAAAAGCTGCTTCCGGTCTAAGCCGGTTCAGGAGCAGCGTCAAATTAGGCCAAATGGAGGCTCTGATGAGTACCTTCTAGAGGTTTTGATGTTTCAAGGATGCTCACTGATTGGTGCGTACAGCATGATATTTTGATGCTTTTAGGCAAGGACGTAGCCAAAGAGGGGAACAAGGGAGTCAAGCCCCCTAGCTGCGACCAACTCAGACCGGTCTAGGGACCCTCAGATCGGAGCCTAGGCCCCCTAAGACAGACCTGGGTCCCTCAGATCAGAGTCTGGCCCCCTCAGACCGGCCTAGAGGCCCTTATATCGGCGTCTAGGGGTCCTCAGAACGGCCTAAGGCCCTTCAGCTCAGAGCGCCTGGCCCCCCAGACTGTCCTAGGACCCTCAGATCAGAGCTCAGTGTCCCTGAATATCGGCATAGGGACCAAATAGCAAAGCCTGGGTCCCTCTCAGACCGGCCTAGGGCCCTCTGATAAGAGACTGGGAGCACTCTCATACCAGCCTATGGTCCCCAGATCGGAGACTGGGACCCTTAGACGGGCCTTGGGCTCTCAGATCAGAGTTCGGGGCCCCTGCAGACCGGAATAGGGTCCTAAGATCGGAGCCTGGGCCTCCTTCAGACTGGCCTAGAACCCCTCAAATAGGAGCCTGGATCCCTTAGGTCGGCCTAAGGCCCCCTCAGACCGAACTAAGGCCCTCAGATCAGAGCCTGAAGGGCCCTCTCAGACCGGCATGAACTCTCTAACACCCGTTGAGGCCCTCGTGGACCAGCCATGCACCCTTCGAGACCACTCTCAGACCACGGCCTGGGGCTCCTCAGACCGGAACCTTGTGTCATCTTAACCGGTTTAGGGCCCTCAGACTGGAGACTGAGCCCCCTCAAACCGACTGAGGGCCCCTATGTCGAATGATGGTCTTATGAGAAAGGGGTCGAGAGCCTCTCTTACTGGCTTAGGTCCTTTCTGAGTGGTTTATCTTCTCTCAAAACCACTGATGAACAATGGGCTTGAGAACACTGATCTATTGATGAATCACGAGGAAGACGAAGAGGAGACGTCGTCATCAAAACAGAGAGGATGGCTGGAAACCTTCTCAGCATAGATTGTCATGGATGTCCAAACCCCAAGCCCAGCCCAGCCGAAGCCCATGAACACCAAGCCCAAACCCAGATAAGATCCATTCAAATTCATAATATTGAGGCCCATGCCTGGTCAGGCCCATTCATATGAAGCAGATAATTATTGTCACAACACTTGCAACCATGATATTATCCTAGCATATTTACTTGCATACTATTAACGATAAATTATATCACGCACCTCTGGTTGCTGTGGATTTGGGCTCATCGAACACTTTTCGGTAAACATTGTCATATTGGATCAGACTTTGAATCGGACATGATTTGGGATTTTTAAAAATCTTACACCCCTATTACTTACCATGTTTTTTTTTGTTATATATAATTCCCAAAGTTTATTAATAAAGTGTCATATATAATTTATTAACATATTTAACTGGTTAAACATCTGGTTGTCAAGTAAAAAATAACGCTTAGCGACGTTACAAAAAATTGTTATACCCATAACCCATGCCCGCCCAGTACCAATGAAAAGTAAACAAATGCATACCCAACCCAGACAATCGGAAGAATTGAGTGGGCACTGGGCACTCATGGGTGCACCCTATCCATGACAATCACTGCTTCTCAGTGGTTGATTACAGTGTCACCCAGAAATTGTCGAGAAAATAACTGAGTTGAAAGTATATAGTGTTGACCTCAGAACTTTTTGAAAAATTTCATAAAATGCACGTATTANTACTTCTGTGAGTAACGGAGTAAATAATAACGGAACTACATTCCTTAGTATCGATGCTCACCACTGTGTATCACCTATTTTCTTGAGAAATTACAAAACTGCTTAACTACGATCAAAGTAGAAAACTGTAGCTGCCTATTTCAGTGATATCTGTAAATATCCACGTATTTTCTCCTCACAGCAGATATTCCAGCACTTACTTTGTGATTTATTTCTCCTCAGGAACCACTTGGTCATCGGAACCTAGGTCAGGATTTTTCGAGTGAGCTCACTCTCTCCAACCCTCTTCACTCCTATTCACCAGGAGCGACTCCTCTTCTTCAGGACTGAGGAGGAAACGCGGCATTGTGGAAGAGTGCTGCTTTCAGCCTTGCGGTTTGAGTACACTGCGCCAGTACTGTAATGCTTAGGAGAAACGATACCACCCTGTGATACTCCCAAATGTGATATATTTGAATAATCAGGACCATGCGAGTGACGATATGGCGACCGATGGAGCAGCGAAGGAGACGCAGGGAGTTTACCGGTGTTCTTCATCAAACCATGTTCATTTGTACCATCTCTAGCAGCGTGTTCTAGACATAGACAGGTGTGTTCGCGCATTGTTACCTTTTAAGACGTGCATTGATTTGGTGCAGGGACTATGTATTTTACGGTTAAAATACCTTCAGCAGTATTATTGGTAAGCTCCTGTTTATGAAATGCACGTTACTCTCCTAGCTGCGATGTAAATGGGGATAAAAATCGCTTAACGTTGTGCGTTATAATGAAGGGACTTGAATCGGTTCTATGTTTGTCGTGATTGCTATTGCAATAGTTGTCGGAAGAATGAAATACATATAGCCTACTTGTTATAACATATCCAGCGATTTACAATCTCACACAGACGCTCCAGCCAGCTTGTGTAAAACTATTTCTCTAACAGACGGTATATTAGTTATATATAGTACTATATATAGTATATATTATTTATATATCATATTATATATATATAGCTATCAGACACTATATATATAGTGGTTCTTTTGATATATTATATATATATATATATAAACTATGCAATAACATTAGTTGAACTAGTGTTTCTAGTCGTCACCGGACGTGCGTGTTTACCGTGACTGTTGCTGTAACTCACGCTGACGTCAGTTACAGAGAATGACGCTCATCACTGCGCTCTGAGGGAGTATTGGCTACATGCCGCCATCAATAGACGTATTGCTAAGTGAACCGTAATGTAGTTATATAATGCGCATCGCCCATCCACCGCCTTTCTTCTGTATCCATCGTAAGGAGCGCTGCTCTGATTTCTTCCAGTGGGACAGCTGACAACCACGCACTTTTTTACAGACTACAGGAAGATACATTATCAGGAGCAAACGCTCGCTCGTCCTTCCGTGGTATGGGCAAATTATGAACATGAGCGGCCCGACCCGTGGCGACGCTTTTGAGAAGCTTATATATCTGCAGGCGCCGATCGACTAGCGGACTTCTTTGCTGAGCAGCCCATCCGACCTACCCTGTTTGAGACCAGTGTCGACTCACGTGGGTGACTACCACTGCACGTGGGACGTGCCGCGTGAGGGATGTTGAAAGGCGTTTTCTCGCAAAAACTCCCCAACGGCTGGGACGACTGTGTGCAAATTTACATAGTGTGTGGTTACGGACCCCTTGGTCACCATTTTCCCGCAACTCATGGGTAGGGTGACTCTGCACGTGCGCACGTGCACAACTCTATTCTAGGTATATCTCGGGAACGACTGAGCCAATTGTGTTCTAACTTGGTGTTTGGTAAGGGACCTCTCAGCCACCAGTTTCCACAAGTCAGGGGTGAGGTGCTTCTACATGTGACACGTGCGCACCCCTGTTCTATATCTCAGGAGTGTCACCTATATCTTAGGTGCCGCCGGCCGCCCTCAGACCATACGAGGTGCCACCCTCAGACGAGGTGCCGCCCTCAGACCATGCGAGGTGCCGCCCTCAGACGAGGTGACGCTCTCAGACAAGGTGACGCTCTCAGACGAGGTGACGCTCTCAGACGAGGTGACGCTCTCAGACAAGGTGACGCTCTCAGACGAGGTGACGCTCTCAGACAAGGTGACGCTCTCAGACCAGGTGCCGCTCTCGGACGAAGTGCCGCCCTTAGACCAGGTACTGCTCTCTGGCAATATTTTTTTTTCTAACCGCCACCCATGAGTAGGTGACCAGGAGTGCCCCCGCCCACAATCCACGAACGCGCAACACCTTACTTTAACACCAGAGAACTAAATGGAAAATGTCGCGGCACTCCCAGCTAAGAAATGGAAGCAAACATAAAACAGCTAATGAAGATAGGCACATAAACAGGTGTTAGACATGGTGATATAAATAGAAGGCGAAAAGTAGTCATTGCTGAATCGCAACAAATGACTCCCCCCACTACGCCCCAGGCTATCAACATTAAATCACAGTATTAGTATAGAGGACATCAGACATACAAGGCAGAGGACATGTTCTGGTCAATTTCAAACGTGTTTTGCTGGTCCTTTCTGGACGCCCACTCAGCTAAGCGTGGCTTGTTGCTGAGTAGAGTCCCTGTAGTAGAGACAGATGCCGCCCTTGATAGACATAAAAGACATTCAAACATAAAAAAGTACAACAAAGAGCCTCTTGGACCCATCCGAGGCTGCACAGTGCACATCCTCCCTCCACCAGCCTCCCCTTCAAGTCATAAACTTCATATACTTTACTTGGTAACATCCACAGCATACGCGTGGCTTTTCAGAGCCGTCGCTAATAATGAGTAGAGGTGGTAGAAGTCAGCTGCACTTCTGTGGTGCGCTACTGCCAGCTATAGGCGCTGCGCCACTCTTCAGACGGATTGAACTAGAGAAATAATGACAGGGACATCAAACTCAACAAATTACGACAGCAACGTTAAAAAGGGTGATGATTGAATGAATTTCGGTTCGTTTTGGCTTCGATTCGCTATTTTGCTTTTATTGTCGATAGTATTTCGTTTGTCATTTGGGAGAATCTTGTTGCATGCAGTCTGGGGTGTTTCGAGATTCATTTTTATCATCATCTATCGGGTGATTAAGCATTTCATTTTTGTCGGCAGGCGCCGTGAAAACTCTAAAGAGAATATTGCGACTAGCTCGGCGAAGAAATTACTCTAAAATAGTACAAATACTCACAAGAAACTAAATATAACAGCGTATTTAAAGGGAGTGTGCCTACTCACATTGGTCATGTGGAGTTGTTGACACTAGTCAGTAGAACATATTTGTCTGAATTTAGCCATGTGCTTCATTTCCCCAGAATCACTTTAGTTGCTGAGATATTCCAAAGTCGCAAATCATTTCGGATTTTATACTGGCAGTAGATTAATTATCCAATAGTCGCCAGCAGAGCTTTCCGCACTTAGAAGCATTGCTCTTAAATTCAACGCTAAGCATATATTGTTACGGCTATCTGACCAGTGCTCAGTATAGTAACATCTTTGCTACTCTGTTTTATAGTGACGATCGTTTATGAGTTTGGTGAAACAAACAACATGAAAAAACAGAATATAAGTAATTCACTTAAAAAAAGGGGCGGCGCTTTTTTTCCCCCCAGAAAAAAAAACGTGAAATTTTATCGTAACCAATAATCAAGCAATAAGCTTCTTACCGTAATAAAATATATTTGACTTTCGAAAGAGTGGCCACTCCTTTGAACGTTAACCAATAATAATGATTACAAATAAAGTCCACGGACAAACGACAAGCATCGTCGAGCGAAATGATACAAACTGAAAAATATCGCCATTTATAGAGCTCAGTCGCCACCAACCTTGGATCAGGATTCGGTCAAATTGCCGGATGACTCGACCTTCGTATGCGGCTTTGGAATAGGCCGGTCTACTGACGCCTTTGTCTGGCAATGAAACTTATGCTGAATTACCACCAAATTTGAGTAGAATTATAGTATATTTCTTCAAAGTCTGCTGGCAAAACCTTAAGATTCACTGATCAGATCAAATATCACTAATCAAATATCACTCCATTGAAAATGCACAAGGGAGGAGTAGTATACCGGGGCCGGGGACAAAAGATATTGTTGACTAGATTACTGGTATACATTTCTTCGTCGGAAATATGTATTCAACTAAATCAATTGGCAATCAAGAGCTAAAACGCAACTGCTAATTTGATAAATGTGAATGTACATATATACTATCGTGATGATAAATAATTAAGTGAAGAACACATCTGAACACAACACATCTGATCTGATGTGATTTTGACGGTCAGCATTTTTAAAAAACATGATCGCTTAGTAAATTTTCCCAGGAAGGACATTTTAATGATCTTTACTGGCATTGTACCCCGAGTACTTCATGAGGTGGAGCATTTTGTCGCCGACCTTATCTATAAAGACAGAACACTTCACCACCCCTGGTAACACCAAACGTTTATAAGGAATTGCTGTAATGAGCATTGTGCAGATAATAGAAGGTCAAAAATATTGCTTGTGCTTATGTAATGGTTAACTAAAAATGATGAGGACAAGATGAAATGCAACACTTACCATTAGTAAGTGTTACATTTCATGTTTTCTTCAGTCACCAACTCATTAGTGAGACATACTGTATTGTTTGTTTATTGTCACGGAACAATTCATTTTGGTAGAGTGGTGTTTCCTTACATGTATGCTTTTGTAGGTATTGAACATTCGAGTGCTCAAGTTCTTGTCATTACCTCTTGAGATTCTCAATAACTTGTGTTCTTTGCTTTTATCTTGATTTTATTTGATTTTTACATCTATTATTTTATTTCTTTAAATCCATGTCGTTCATGTCTCCTTACAAAATTATCTACGCTTTGAAGATGTGCCACCTCTGCCATAAAACACTTCAAATAAATATGTATTTTTGAGCATTATACTTTTGCTTACCCTCTTACCTACGAGTAAAAATAAATAAGAATACACCCATTGTTCCAAAGAAATGCTATATTTTTGGCAAACAAAAATGCTTAACATATTCATATCGTTGCACAGCCTACCTGGTCCCTATCAAGTTCTTCACATAATTTGATGACATTCTTGCTGATAAATGGCTGAATCATCTTCGTATGCATTTGCTCTCCATTTAAACTACTTGTGCACCACGAAAATATATCACAATCCTGTATACAGTAACGTCGGTAATTCACCAATATGCTTACAATGCTTTCGGTATAAAATACCTTGTTCCCCGTGGTTCACTGACGCAATATCAGTTGAACATCATAAAGGAAGTTTTATGAATAAACGATTAATTGCCGTTGTCATTGTGTCCATTTGTTTCATCGATAACTCATATCACCCTCAATTAGATTGCCACCATGGAAATTGCCAGTTTCATAATGTATAATATGTTTTTTGGAACACCCTTTATTTAAACTTGTATCAATTTGCTGCAAAAGACGCGGGTATGTACGTACATATATTATACATATAGTCTTAGAACATAGGTGAGAATAGTGCACACGTCATATCACCATTTAACCCTATTCCCTGCGGGCGGCCAGAATTACGTTAACCTGCGGGGAGGGGCAGATTCTGCCCCCCCCCCGCGCCCCCCAGAAGATCTCGAGAACCGCTGGCCGAAATTTCGGATGGGACAAACACATATCGATTCTCGTGACAAAAATCTTTCTTTTTGGACCCGAAATTGCTGTTTTGTTCAAAAATGGGGGCCAGGGGGCAAAAAATCACAAAATTTTGGGTTGTTCTTTTGAAAAGGTCATTGTGGCAACTGTGATTCGACCGATTTCATGCAAGAAACGTTTTTTGAGCTTCGCAATGTCATGCCCTTTCAATGTGTGAAAGGGACAAGTGGACATTTCAAATGAATATTCGATAGGCGTACTCAGGGATAAAAATGGGGGGATTTTTTTGGATTAAATTAACTGTGGCTTTTCCTTAAGTGTTTGGACGTTGGGAATCTACATGTGGGATTTTTGCTGTAATTGTTAAATGTAACACATTTTGCATAGGCCGGATGTACGGTTAAACAACGTTGGGGGCATCATGGCGGACACCCTTTTATCATCTTTGCTTATTTGAAGTTCCGGCTAATTGACGGAGAATATCGCCTCCCTTGTTTTATTTGTAGCCTGAGTTTCGCCAAATCTGCCCCCAATAATTGTATGATCCATTATGTTGATTTAAGTAGTTTTATGACGCTTTTTATTCCCCACCGCAAAATACGAAGGAGTAAGGTCCGGCACTACCGGCAATTTCGTAACCGACCTCACAAAAACATGACCCTGGAGCCGCCTTTCTGCATGAACCGATTTTTGGTCAAATTTCACAGAACACGCGTCATTCATATTTAGGAAAAGTCCAAAAGTTTCAAGACGATAGACGTAACGATTCAGAAGCGGCAGGCGAAAAAATACCGGGAGGGGCAAAATCTGCCCCCCGCAGGGAATAGGGTTAACACAAAATAAACCAGCTCAGGACAATACTGCGACGCATGATATATATCACACAACCATTTTCAATGTCGAAAATGGTAATAGCTAAGTCACTAGCTAACGATATAGCACTATTAACTGTCAAAGCAACACTTCCTGAGTTTTGCTAGTTTCGACCAGGTCAAACATCTTGGTCAATAACGCATCATATCCTTTCTTCAATAAACCTATAACATTTCAGCTATGTGGTGGACAGCGATGCTTCTTAATAGATCGAAAGACGAGTGCAGAACTTGCGACATCCATAATAGACGCACGATGCCGTGTGTTGTGCGTATATCGTGTGTCGCGTGTATGCAGACCTATGAATAGCCCTATAAGAGTGGAAAGGTCTATTATCATATGTCTCAGTATGTTTTTAGCATTAGCGCGAGCATGTGGTAAAAGGTTTTCAGCTCTCAGAAATCCAACATGTTAATCTAATTGGTCAAAGCTTTCGGCCCGCCGGGCATTTCATTTTACCAAACATATTTGTACGCAGTTTTCAAAACGGAGTAATGACATATGATAAAATACATACCACACTTGGGCCGGTTATATAATTTCTTTAGGACCTTGTCGTTGTAGGATTTNGGAGTACGATTTTTACCGTTCTACTTAACTGGTTTGCAGTCGTCCCAACATAAAGACCCAAAAAAAGGCTAGGAAAGACCATTTTATATCCTGCTTCAGTTTTCTTCCCTAATGCTTTCTTCTCTGATGTTCTGAATATAATATGACTGACTGTCGAACCTCACAGCGCCTGGTGATGTTCGAAGAAATGGGCGCAAAGTGACCTTAGCAGTTGACGCGCCCTAAAGCCCCAATAAACAAACAAAAAAGATGTTCGAAGAACATCACAGCACTGTTACCCCAAACGGTTCTTAAATCTGCCGCCGTTTGGAGTCGAAGACGTACGAGAAGTCTTCGCACTCGTTAAATGCATATGATGCATATGACTAATGCATGTGATGCATATGTTAAATGCATATGACGGGCGTATGCTAGCCACGTCATTACCAACGGTGTATTTAACGGTGGCAGATCACCATTCACACGACTTTCATACTTTTTGATATTCAACATGGCAGCCGCCATGTGTTCCTGTTTATTTTAGCCTTTATACAAACAATTTTCCGGTTTGAATACCGGAAAAGTACTGTTTTGACTTTGAGCCTATTTATATTGTCGACTTGTGAAATATATAGGATGAGAGTATCACATGTCCACGTGTGAAGAGAAGTGTGCAAAGCCAAAATGCCTACCTACCTACCTTCTAACGACAAGTGAGTCCTTGACAATGTTTATGAAAATGGAAGGAAGTAATGGTCGAAAGTGACATTGGCCGATCTATGCAAGGGCATCGCCACCTTCCGAAAGTTGGAAGGGGGGGGGGAGGAAGACAGATACACTTTGAAGTCGATTATTTCCATGCATCGCCCGTAGGCGTAATGTCAAAATCCGAAAATGTTGGACTTGGGGGGCATTTTTAACCCGATTTTCACCCTGCAACATTCAAAGGAATACTACTGAACGTTTCCAAGGATATAGGCCTATTGGGCAATTTGCCCTTACTGTCTGATGTCTCCCGTTTCAACCGTCACTTATATAGGTTTAATTAAATGTTCATCACTTGGCAAGGATCTAAAACTTAATCGGAGAGGAAATCCAGGACCTCTATTATCCCGCTCAAATTTTAGATAAATTATCCAAAGTCCATGTAGGGTCGTTTTGACAAAATCCTCCAAAATGATTCGGGATCTCACACGATCCCGGTCTGGATCCTGGGGATCTTTGAATCCCGTCATTTTTTAAAGATATTGTCATACGTCTGGGTTCGGACCTGCTCTCTTACACCGACTGCACTTTGCCGGGTGAGTTTACCACAGTCCCAACTCCGCAGAAGGAAGCGGAGCAGCAGAGAGAAAGCGTCTTGCATCACCACTGCAATCTCCCTCCCGAGTGCTGAGATACCTCTCAATACCATGACTTCAACTCACAGCAGTGCCAATGGTGTGAACTCGTAACCACGACTCGACACACTGTACCTACATACAACATCGCGGCACGGGAATCACGACATGCAGTGCAAAATTCGCCGCCGCAAACGTGCGATTTCCATTGCAAAACAAAGATGACGGCGTGTGGTAAGATTAGGCTGCACTAGCCGAGCGCGCACCGACTGCCTGGCCAGGCAGCAGCCTCGCCCAGTCCAGTGCATCACGTATACGTACACGTATACGCTGGGTTCTCTATAGAGAACCCAGCGGGCCAGGCTGCGCCACTCGCTGGACGCCGAGGCCGACATAGTGCAGCGTTATCTCCCGGCTCGTTATCTTCCCTCAGCGCGTCGCCTGTCGGATCTTCTCGACTGCGAGATGCCAGCCGGAGATTGTCGAGGTGAAATTCACCCGCCGGCGCGGCATCCCGACTTGATGGTCCATCTCGAGCTGGCATCAGGTGTCATGGTTCAGAGGGTCCTTGGAAGAGGCTTACCATGGTTCAGAGGGTCCTTGGAAGAGGCGTCCTATGGTTCAGAGGGTCCTTGGAAGAGGTTTACCATGGTTCAGAGCGGCTTTGGAAGTGCTGTCTAATGGTTCAGAGCGGCTTTGGAAGAGGCGTCCCATGGTTCAGAGCGGCTTTGGAAGAGGATCCCATGGTTCAGAGCGGCTTTGGAAGAGGCGTCCCATGGTTCAGAGGGTCCTTGGAAGAGGTTTACCATGGTTCAGAGCGGCTTTGGAAGTGCTGTCTAATGGTTCGAGCGGCTGTTGGAAGAGGGCGTCCATGGTTCAGAGTGGCTTTGGAAGAGGATCACATGGTTCAGAAGCGGCCTTTGGAAGAGGCGTCCCATGGTTCAGAGCGGCTTTGGAAGAGGATCGCCATGGTTCAGAGCGGACTAGAAGAGGGTCCCATTGGTTCAGAGCGGCCGCTTAGAAGAGGGTCCTAACTCCGCTCCTCAGAAGCGGCCTTGAAGACGGCGTGCCTATGGTTCAGAGCCGGCCCTTAGAAGAGGGTCCTATGGTTCAGAGCGGGCCTTAAGAAGAGGCGTCCCATGGTTTCAGGCGGCCTTAGAAAGGGTCCCTATGGTTGCAGAGCGGCCCCTTAGAAGAGGGTTCTATGGGTTCAGAGCGGCCTTAGAAAAGGTCCTTGGATGGTTTCAGAGCGGCCTTATGAAGAGGGTCATATGGTTCAGAGCGGTCCTTAGAAGAGGGTCTATGGGTTCAGAGCGGCCTTAAGAAGAGGCGTCCTATGGTTTCAGAAGCGGCCTAGAAGAGGTCCTAATGGTTCAGAGCGGCTTAGAAGAGGGTCCTATGGTTCAGGAGCGGCTTTGGAAGAGGATGCCCATGGTTCAGAAGCGGCCTTAGAAGAGGGTCTAATGGTTTGCAGGAGGGCCTTAGAAGAGGCGTCTATGGTTCAGAGCGGCCTTAGAAGAGGGTCCTATGGTTCAGAGCGGCCTTATGAAGAGGGTCCTATGGTTCAGAGGCGGCCTTTGAAAGAGGGATCCACATGGTTCAGAGCGGCCTTAGAAAGTAGGGTCCTATGGTTCATAAGCGGCTTAGAAGAAGGCGTCCTATGGTTCAGAGGCGGGCCTTAGAAAGAGGGTCCTATGGTTCAGCAGCGGCCTAGAAGAGGCGTCCTTATGGTTCAGAGCGACTTTGGAAGAGGATTCCGCATGGTTCAGAGCGGCCCTTAGAAAGAGGGTCGCTATGGATTCAGACGGCTTTGGAAAGAGGATCCCCATGGTTGCAGAGCGGCCTTAGAAGAGGCGTCCTATGGTTGCAGAGCGGCTTTGGAAGAGGATCCCAATGGTTCAGAGGGCTTAGAAGAGGGTCGCTATGTTCAGAAGCGGCCCTTAGAATGAGGGTCCTATGGTTTCAGAAGCGGCCTTAGAAGAGGCGCCTATGTTCAGAAGCGGCTTTGGATAGAAGGATCGCCATGGTTCGAGAGCGGGAGCCTTAGAGAGATGGTCCATATGTTCATGAGCGCTTTGGAAGAGATCCCATGTTTCGAGGCGGCCTTAAGAAGAGGCGTCCCTATGGTTCCAGAGCGGCTTTGGAAGAAGGGTCCCTATGGTTTCAGAGCGCCTTAGAAGAGGGTCGCTATGGTTCAAGAAGGGCGGCCTTAGAAGAGGGGTCCTATGGTTCAGAAAGCGGCTTAGAAGAGGCGTCCCCTATGGTTCAGAAAGCGGCTTTTGGAGAGGATCAGTCATGGTTCTGAGCGCCTTAGAGAGGGTCGCTATGGTTCAGAGCGGCTTTGAAGAGATCCGCAATGGTTGCAAGAGCGGCCTTAGAAGAGGCGTCCTAATGGTTCAGAGGCGGCTTTGAAGAGGATCCCATTGGTTCGAGCGGCCTTAGAAGAGGCGTCCTAAGTGGTTCAGAGCGGCTTTGGAAGAGGATCCCATGGTTCAGAGCGGCCTTAGAAGAGGCGTCCTATGGTTCAGAGCGGCCTTAGAAGAGGGTTATATGGTTCAGAGCGGCCTTAGAAGAGGGTCCTATGGTTCAGAGCGGCTTTGGAAGAGAGGCGGGATGGTGGGAGGAGTCCTGACTCGGCACCTGGCTCTGGATGACTCGATCCGCTCGCCGCTGATGTAAGTCATCGTCTTTGCCGAGTCAGCAGATGTCAGCAATATTGAGTGATGCAAACTCCAGTGTGATTCAACAAAATACTCACGGTTGCTGGTATAATGCATAATATTAGGAATTGTTATTTGGACAAACGATATGCAGTTATTTGCAAAACGAGTGACACACGGCTGCTGCGTTCCGCAACTCCTCCTCATCCTGACGTCTTCTCCTCCTCATTCTGAAGTTTTAGCAGTATGGGCAAGCTCATAGGCGTATGAGCCTATGGGCCAGGGGGGGGGGCAACTGCCCCCAACATTTCGGTTTTTATCATTATGGACGTTGCATGGAAAGAATCGACTTCAAAATGCATTTTGTCCCCCATCTTCAAATGAGTTCCAACGCCCCAGGGAAAGCTTCGGCGAGGTTGTCGAATTGAGCACCCGAAACAAACACCAAACATCACATGAATCTGCGCACCCCATCCCCATTTCCCAGATCCTTTTCAACCTCGTATCAAGTCAACCCATGCGTCACCAGGCCCAGGCCCGGAAAATATATACCTTTGCCTCGCATCGTGTAACCGTCCCCACTTTCCCTGCAGTGAACTGGTTTGGTTTGGTTTGTGTACCAAGCGCCTTATCCTCTCTGGGATCATGGTGCTGAACTCTCACCCTGTTCCGAGGGTTATTATATGGGGGCCGGTCGACTGTTTCAGCGGCCCGCCCAGGGATCTGACCCCGGGTCACCGGCACAGAAGACAGGAATCCTGCCCTACAGTAGCTGGGCGTGCTGCGAGTGCCCCAGTTTTGTCTCTCCGTCGGACATGAACCGACCACAGCCCGACATACCCTGCCCTGCAGCGTGATGTAACCGTTATGGGCGTGACAGACTCCACCCGGGCCGCGGTCAGTAGGTCGTTAGATCATTAGAGCATTAGTAGGCCGCTCTGCACACTGTGGCAGGCTCTCACTCAGGGGTGCAGCCAGACCTTCGACAAGGGGGAGGCATGGCATCCCCAGGGGCCCACTCAGCAAGGGCCCCCTGAAAAAATGGCGCGAAAATGAAAATCTTCCTGGATTCAGGTCATTATATTTTACAGGGCCCCAAAAAAGTCACAAAAAGGGACGTCGCCGATAACTTTTTAGTGAAAAGGTCGGACCAATGGGTGGGTGGGTGGGGGGGGGGGGCATGTGCCCCTGTGCCCTCCCCTGGCTGCGCTCCTGCTCTCACTAGATCGGCGCGCTCTTCACGGCCGGCCGATCGGATAGTGTTCGGCTTCGCCAGGAAATGTTACCTGGGGTGGGGTGACGAAAAAGGACCGGTCCGTTACACCAACACTCTTGATTCGCGTCGCTGGTTGTGGTTTTCGGGAGCGCTGGCTTCTGGTGTAGTTGGTATCAGCTGCAGTAGCCATGTGACTTTTCTTTCAGCTCTGGCACTTGACAGGTGCTAATAAGCATTAAATATGCATAATTGACATGATTATAACGATAAGTTTGACGTTAGTTACGATTTCACTTTGATTTCAGCTCGCGGCTCTGTGAGATTATAGACACAAGGTGTTATATACATGTTACAGGACATTTGTATCCATGGGCATTCATTTTACCATATAAGGCGTAGGAGCCGGGGGGGGGGCAGGGGGGCAACTGCCTCTTTAACTTTTTTGAGCGGGGGGTAACGCCCCCCAACTTTTGAGTCTCAATACCTGGTCCAAGACTACGAGGCATTGCCCACGACCACTTGGGGACGGCTCGGATCCGATCCCCATCGTTTTTTCTTAAATAACTTCCGAAGCGTTGCAGATATCGATGTAAAACTTGGTATACCTTCGTGTACATCAATTTTAAGTTATCTATGAAAAAATTGCAGTTGTGTCCAGCAAAATGAGATGTACTGATTTTAGTGACATCAGTAGGTACATATCATTTTTGGTCTAAAACAGCTAAATGTTGGAAAAATCACAAAAATAGTTTTGAAGCAAATTGCAAATAAAAAACGTTATAACACGTGAAATGATGAAAATGAAAAAAGTGAAATGATGAAAAGATGAAAATGAAAATGAAAAATGAAATGAAATGAAATAACTACTAAATGGCTATATCAGATTTGCAAAAAAAAAAAAATCCAAAATTGTAAAAAAATGTTTCCAAAATTGGTTATAAAATATTTAAAAAAAAATATGTTTTGCCTCCCAACTTCAAATGAGTTCCTACGTCCCTGCATTTAACACCATAATGTCCTGATCGTGACAAATTATTTATATTTGGGAACTCTTTTGTAAGATGTGGACACGAAACACAAAAACCACAGGATCATTAGTATCCCATCATGCTCCCGGCCCAGTCCCGATTGCTCAATAACATAAAGGACATTCGCTTCGATAGTTCATGATTGATGATGTTTTGCTTAGTTATCGTCAGATTCAGTCATTTCGTGGTCGACATCGCTCGTAATGGCTTCGCGCCAGCCAATCTCTGGCATACTATCTAAAAACAACATGCATTTTCGCGCTATTGAAAACAAGCCATTCGAGCTCCTTGAACGTTGAACAGAATCATCATTAAATCCAACGATCTTTCCGAGATTTAACACCTGCATAATGCTCGTATGGTCTAAATCATGACCCGGCCTACCATATTTGAGTCCACCAAAACTGTCATATGCTACCATGTCCATCGAAGCCAAAAGTAGGACAAATGGTCGTGGTTCCTAACATTCTCGTCTGTCGTGGTAGGCAAGTTGTTTCTGAAGTAGCGCCTCAACACGAGACCGGCTCCATGCGCCCTGGGGGCTACCCAACCAACGCCAACATACACAGAGCATCGGCAAAACGCTGGCAAAACTACGTTTTAACTTTGAACTGGGCCTAGATCTCCCAACCGCAGCCGGCACAACATGCCGGGAGACTCACTCGGCTCACTTCCGGCTGATGTGACCTCTGCGGCGTCACGTCATGCTCTGTGACGTCATGTCACGCTCTGTGACGTCATGTCACGCTCTGTGACGTCATGTCACGCTCTGTGACGACACGTTACACGCTCTGTGACGTCACGCGTTTGATACACTTCCAAATGATGCATGTTTCGGGAAGTATGGCCAAAGTCAAAAGTTATACACGGTCCCGCTTTTAGGTATCTCTCGCGGGAATTGAATACAAAAACTCTGCGATGGTCGCGGTTCGACTGCCAGGGACTCTCCCTCCCTCCTGGACTCTATAGAATCCAGGAGGGAGAGTCCCTGGCAGTCTGGCTAGGCCGGCTGATGGGACCCATCGCTGTCGGGACTCAGGAGGATGTGTCAGACGAAGCTATTAAAGTCCGTCTGAACCCTCTGGCGATTGCGTAACCGATAATTCCCCGACGCTGAAGTGAAGACGATTGCGTCCCACCCTCGGCGGAGGTCCAAATTTCACCAAATGGTCCCACTGGTCCGGTCTGCTGTGTCTGGGGCACTGGTAGTTGCGTCATCGGCCTGATTTCCACGCCGAGGACCACTTTCCTTCGAGCAGCTTATGGCCGGAAACATATGGGCAAAACGTCGAAAACCAAAATCGCTAACCGTCCTTATCATGGGCATTGATAAATATACTGTCACTGTTGACTGCCTGCTGTGTCTTGATGAGTGAACGAATTGGATGATAACTCACCAGGGGCATTGCCCCGGATCCAGGGGGGCAAGGGGCCATGCCCCTCCTAAATCATGAAACTATAATTCACCCTAAAAAAAAAACAAAAAAAAAACGAACAAGCGTTCGGTCTCTGCAGATTTATCGTAAAATTGCCTTTGCAAAGTAGTTAAAATCAAGCTATCCACAGTAAAAATTTAAAAAATTCGCGCTGCTTCGAGGCATGACACAAGCTTCGCGCCGTGCCGGTGCTCGGCGCCACCTTCACCGTGGTGGGGGGGGGGGGACGCTTCGACGCCCCCTCGAACTCGGCTGCTATGGGACCTAGACATGATTCTAAAACACCATTCGAGAGCTCGTCAAAAAGTGTTTTGAAGCTATCACAGTGACGTCACAGTGAAAAATTAATCAGGTCAATGTTGGGTCGCCAGAGGTCATCAAAGGTCAGATTTTCCTGACTTACGACTTCGCTCCAGATACCCCCAAATATCTCGGAAACTATGATAGCTAAGAACTAATGAAAAATTAAAAGCTTTTGAACTTTGCAATCGTTAGAACTTCCTCAAAATTGATCTCAGGTCAAAAGTTAACCCACGCTTGACCGGGGGGCAAATATTGCCCCCTGCCGTTTATTGGCAATAACTCACAAACCATTCACGATATCAACCTGAAAAACTTTCAGTCCCTTCCTGTACATCAATTTTACATCGGTTGGAAAAATTTGAAACTGTTTCAAAGTTTGGGGGGGTTAGATGTATACTGTTGTGTGACGTCACGTTTCTTGAATTTAGCGACAAAATCACTTAAGTTTTAAGCAGCTGCAAAATAGCTACATTTTATGATAAACTGAAACCGAAAAGGCGAAGAAAGCAAATTGCATGCATTATAAAACTGCAGTCTTAAATTGCAAAAGTTTGGATTTTTACCAAATTATTTTTTATTTTGCATTTTTTGTACAAATTTGTTTTTTGTTTTGTGTCACATCAAAAACCGGAATATATGTGAAAGAGTGGTGTTCAAGCAGCGTACAAACCAAATTAAAAAAATATCCATTTTTGACTTAGTGATAGACTTTCAAGCACAACGAACTATGATCGAACTTAGTAATAAAATAACAAAAACTTTGAAAAGGGAGAAATTAAAAGATAAACTGGAATTGAACAAAATCAGTCAGACATATAAATGTTTCAAAACAAAAACAAGTCTCAGAATTTTGACATAAGTTTCTGATTTTTTTGCGAAAAATATCAAAAACTATATATTTATGTTAAAGAAAAGTGTTACATCAATATACAATTCAATTTTAAAATACAAATCACCATTTTTACTAAGAAAGTCTAAGAATGGTAAATAATGACGTAATTTTTTGAAATTCCGTTTTTTTGGCATATTTTGACAAGATAAAGACAAACAAATGTTAGCAATGTATTTTTGAGATTCAACTGGTCTAAAAACATGCATTTTTTGTTAACATTTATCATTTAAAACATTTGACCTCATTTCATCTGAATTTGACCTCAGCTTGATACTTACTTCATCCAAATGAGCTCCGATGGTGCCTTGATTATCACTATCGATTTATACGTAAAAAACAGCCCATAAAACATGTGTCGCATGACTTCCAAAAATCTGTTTCGGATTGTGATCTTTTGTGACCTGATCTTGACCTGGACCTTGGCAAAAAATCGCTTTTTTGCTCATGCGGGTTGTGTCATACCTTTGGGGGAACTTTGGGTGATCATGGTTGCAATCAAAGGCTCTGGATGGAAAGTATGGTTCATAAACTCAAATGTCTCGATTTTGAACTTTGACCGGACCTTGACCTGATATGCGACCTTGATTAAAAAATTGCGTATGCTTGAGATGCGTCTCGACGAGAGCTTTCGAACGCCGCCTTGTGCGTCTCGCTATGATTAACGGTTCCGGAGATAACGAGGGGGACAATATTTGCCCCCCGGTCAATGGCGTTCGGATAAGACACCGGTCAAGCGCGGGTTAAGGCTCCAGCCAGAGGTCATCGAAAGTCAAAAAGGTAATTTGTTTGTCAAAATGGTTTCACGAATTATTGTTTACTTAGTTAAGATAAGACAGTAATTTTGACACCATCGTGTTTGTCTCATCAAGGCGCTTTGAATGATATATTTGATGACTAGGTAAGGTCAACATAAAAATTTAATCTCAGGTCAAGGTCAAGTGTAGACCCAATTAGGTCATAATGCACATTGGGAGACGTGTCTTGACGAGATAAACAGATTGGTTCCGGTTTCACTTTTCTATCTTTATTTTGTCGAGAGTTATTGGCCAAAAGGTTTTGGTGACCTCGAATGACCTCAGCTGACCCTTCAAGGTTACCAGAACAAGGACTGCAACTGGATCTTAAAGAATGGCTTATGACAACATGATCCAGAAGGAATTGGGCTGATACCATGCGTATCCTCAGAATGGAATGTATTTACATATTTCCCCATTGACTTATAATGGGGAGTTCAAGAAATTGACCTGACCTTAGGTCACCGATATAAAAAATCCGAGATATATGAACTTTAGGTGGGTATGCTCTAATGAAATCCTGCAAACACTAAACCGATTGGCCGAAAACTGTGGCTTTGGTAGGATTGCAAACTATGTTGGAGGTGGGGTCACATGACTTAGCCTGGTGACCTGACCTGAGATGACCCGATATCCAAAGTTTTACAATACATGGGTAATTGATGCCCCATCAGCTGTATCAAAAAAGGCGGTGCTGCGCACCGTCGTTTTTACGCTATCCTGGAAAACCTGAAGGGGGAGGCGTCTAAACGCCCCCCGGCCCGGCGCGTGTTAAACAAATTTGGAAAATGGAAAATGAATTGCATTGTAAATGCTTGGCATAAACTCTTCTCGGCGGTAATTGCTGTCACCAGTGAGCAATATTTTGTATCATACTGAGATCTGCAACCACGAAAAGCGGTTACTTGAGGCTTTACTCACGGTCTGGTTTCAATATACAAATTTATTTTTCCACGGCCTAAAATCAAAATTTCACGTCGCTTCGCGGCGTCACCTCAGTGACCCCACCTGCGTCACCTTCAGTGACCTCACCTTCAGTGACCTCACCTTCAGTGACCTCACCTTCAGTGACCTCACCTGCGTCCTGACCTTTCGGTTCGTCGTAACACTGATTTTTTAGCTTTTTTCCCTCTACCATTGGCCCACCTTATCCTCTACACCGCGTATATTTCCGGGGGTTCATCAGGCAAAGCGATAAAGCGGCGCTAAATAACATGTACCTATATACTATAACAGAAAAATTCACCAAAAAATGCTGAAAGGATTTAAATACACGCAGAAAATGGGGGTACATCGTTTACGTTGTTTCAGCCTAATCCTCGCTCAAAAATTATCGGCGACACTCTTGCGAGTAGTTGCAGACGACGCGCTCCCTCCCCCTCCCCTCCCCTCTGGTCAACATGCTTTCTCGCTAACGGCTGATGGGCTGCTACCCCCTCGCTCAACAACTTTTTGGAAATATGCCACTGGATTCCCCCTAAAAAAGATCCACCCCTGTAACTCGCCTACATATATATTGCTGCTGCTGTAGAGCGTAAAATCATTATCCATGCTCAATTATTTCCGTAATTTGACCTTGAACTATGTAATATGTATGTACATTGTGCATTGCTTGAACGGGATTTGATCTGCTCAATGAGCATTAAGCAAGCGATGGAGTGAAAAGTATATCACTGGGCGGAGGCTTTGACAAGGCGTGAACGCCTTTAAGTGAAAGTCAATGTTGCCAGCGAAGTGTTTACTTGTTCACCACGTTCTGGTGGTTAACAAAGTAATCAGACCGTATAGTACGGGGTATTACATGACGTGCATAGCGCCCAGCGGGCCGTAAATCAGCTATTTCGAACGCCTACTGTATAGTTGCTCGGTGGTCGGGTTTATAGGTAACTTGTTCACATGTCGCAAGGAGGTTTCGAGACTCGAGTCGCAACTGAGTGGTCATTTGTCCTGGTCGGGGCTGAGCGGTGGTGGAAGTGCTTACAGCATGGGCTCCGCCACCGGGGGGGGGGGGACGTGTCCCCCAAACATTTTCGTATTTTAACATTAGGCCTATGGGCGTTGCATGAAAAGAATGAACTTCAGAATGCCTCCGCCCCCTAACTTTGGGCAGGTGGCGTTGCCCTTGTTTACAGGTCAGATGACTTCATAGCTGTTGATACGCTTAGTGGCATATTAATATATACTCAATAATCAACAGATTTAATTATTTTCAAAAACCTAAACATATGTAAGAGAACCAGTGCCTCATGACTCAATACTTTTAAGCATTTTTGGGGCTTTGTTTGACCAGATACAGAAAAATGAACGGCATCACTGTATGTCTGAGACAAAACTGGCATAGAAACATGCCTTTTGTATTAATATTTATCCATTTCAAATTTTGACCTTTTATGACCTGACCTTGACCTTATATCAGGATAGGTGTGCAAATAACTGCACAATCGATTTATATGTGTAAGATAACCCATACAACCTGTGTTGTTAACCCATAAAACAAGATAACCCACTTGCCAATAGTGGCCTGATTTGACCTTATCTTGACCTTGATCCTTGCCTACAATTTCACCTTTGCTTTTACGGGAGATGCATCATACCTTTGAGAGCTCTTGGTGTGATAATAGTCTCAATCTAAGGATTTGCATGGAAAGTGCATATGGCCCCCCAAAAAACAAGTATCTAACATTTGACCTTTGACCTGACTGTGAACTGACATGTGACCTTACATGTTGACTTATTTGGAAAATTTCGCGTGTGCTTTAGATGGGTCTCATTAAGGGTTTCCGATTGCCGCCTTGCGCGTCTCGCTGCGGTTATTGGTTCGGACTTCGGAAGATAACGAGGGGGCGAAAACCCCCCGCCAATGGCGTTCGGCTAAGATCCCAGCCAATGCCGGCCTAACCTCATAAATAGCTAAGAATGGTACTTAGAAGTGTCAGACACACGAATCATACCGATTAATCAACTGCTTATGCGTTTAATATCGCATTTTGGCGCGACAATTCCATCCATCGAGACTTGCATGACACGGTCAAACGTTTTGTCATTGACGTGACCTGGACGTCATCAGTGACCCCAAGGTCAACAATATCAAGTTTCCTTGAAAAAATGTTCCCAGGGCTATCGAATGCCGTTTTAATTTTCAAGATAGGTTTAGTAGTTCCGGAGATCCGAGGGGAGGGGGCAAAAAATAGACCCTCCCAGTAAGTCGCGTTATGGTAATATGGCATATATACCCCAGTAAATCGCGGGCGAACTAATATTACAGGATGTATAGGACTCGGTATTGCTCGCAGCTAGAACACAATAAAGAGGATACAGCACAGGTATATACGATAATGGTTACCACGGCAACAGTGATTTGTTTACAATGTTGATTGGCCGGCTTCACACATTTGGCTTGGCAACACCGTACGGTCTGTCTGATTCCAGTTGGTTGTCATTGTCACCTGACACTGTCACCTGACACTGTCACCTGACACTGACCGGCGCGTGTCGTTACAGTGCGATGCCGGAGGCTCCCTCTTCCGGTGATGAGCTGCACGTGTCGCTGCAGCAGAAGCCCGTCCGGCGGCCCTGGGAAGCAGTCGACGGCTGCAGTCAGTACGGCATCAGGTGAGCAACTCACAGTGATTCACGAGTAACGGCCGCTGGACGGCTGGTAACATGGTTATTGGTTATCAAGCGCGTCGCCGCAATTTTTAGTTGGGGGCAATTGGGGGTTTGTGTGTGTGGGGGCGGGGCAGCCAGGTGTTTCGCTTCCTCTCCCATGATGTCTAATGTTTAAATCTGCTATAAGCTGGGCTGGGGGGGGGGGGGCGAGCGACCCTATGGGCCCGCCTTTCCTTGCCTCCCTGGTAGCAACGCCCCTGCGGCTAACATGAGTGGATTGCTAAGTGCCAGTTAGGGCTAGGATAGGCCAATCGTTTTCGTTTTTATTTCCTTGACTCCGTCTCTTATTGGGTTATTGTACCTGTCGGCGGTATATAATAAATACAAATACAAAATACAGTCCGACTTTTTGCAAGCTGATGTTTTCCCTTTGCTTGTCGACTGTCGCGTTAGTTTATCTTGCAACTATTATCTTTTTTTCTGCTGGTAATTCTGGCGTCATTAGGTGAACATCCAAGTCATTCGCACCTCATGTGCGGCCCTCATTGACGAAAGGCACGACATTTGTCGCAAGCAAAGGCCGTGAAGACAGGTGCTGCGAGTGTCGTGCAGGTTTCGGTTCAGTTGGCGGCGCAACGAAGGCAACGATGGCGAACTGCACCCGTGTCATGATTGGCACATCCGACCCAAGTGCCTCCGAGTGATCTGCAACCAATGCTTGGCAACTGTTCGGAGTTGCAAAAGACTGAAAGTATTGATTAAACCTCTGAGATGGCAAATAGCACTGGGCATATTCAGTGGCGAATTTATCAATCCGCCAAGGGGAGGCCTCAAGCAAGCCTCAAGGGGCGCCAAACCCCAACATGAGGGCGCCGTCAGCAAAAGGTGTTGTTGGGCGGGAGGGGGGGGGTGGCTAGGCTCCACTAAATTTCCAAAGGCGCGCTCCCGGCTCCACATATCGCCAAGGACGCCCTCGGATGCACCTCTAAAGGCGCCATCCCACATAGCTCCAAAGGTGAACTCCGATACAACTTTAAAACCGCCCTCCAACATACCTTCAAGGGCGATCTACGATACACTTATGAATGAGCCCTCCCACACGCCCCAGAAGGCGCTCTCCGGGCTCTAAGATACACCTCTGAAGGCGCACTCCCACATACCTCCGAAGGCGCCCACCGATATATCTTCGAGGGCGCCCTCCCAAATAGCTCCAAAGACCTGAGGCGCCCCTCGCCTCACATTCAGCGAGGGACACCTCTGGAGGTATGTAGGGAGGGCGCCCTCGGGCCTCGGAGATAAGTATCTGAGGATGCTTTAACCCACTCAAGGCAGGGGGATTTCCGCCCCCTCAGGTTTTTCAGGAATAGCGCAAAAATGGTGGAGCGCAGCGCCGTTAAATCTCGTACAGATGTTTGGGTATTAATTACACATACTTTGTTGAAGTTTTGACTTCAGGTCAGTTCAGGTCACAAGGTCACGTCAAGTTCTTAAAAAATGATTGTGTTCGTGCCAAAGCCACAGTCTTTTTCAGAAAGATTTGAAACTTGCAGTATTTTATAATGTTATCAGTACCTACAATTAGTTTACCTCGGATTTTTCGTATCGTTGACCAAAGGTCAGGTCAATTTCCTGACCTGCCCATTTTAAGTGAACGGAAAAATATAAAAATGCTTCACATTCCAATAATTTGCATTGGATCAGGCCAACTCTTTCAGAAACATGTTATTTTAGCTCATGATTGATGATCTAGGTGCAAATGCTGCTCAGTGATCTCTGCAAGGTCATCTGAAGTCATCCGAGATCATCAGCATTGTTTTGCTAATACATATTGATAGGATGAAGATAGAGACGATCGGATGATACCACTATGTTTGTCTCGTCGAGTCGCGTCGTCCCATATGCAGCATGAACTACCTGGGTCATCAAATCACCTTGACCTGAGGTAAAATTTATCAGTTGACCTAAACAGGTCACCTTCCACACCTATCAAAGCGCCTTGACGAGACAAACACGATGGCGTCAAAATTATTTTCCTATTTGTTAGGTAAAATGCTATTCACGAAAACAATTTTTTGCAAAAAATAGCCTGTTTGACCTTGCATGACCTCTGGAGCCTAGCCTATGAAACGGATCTTAAATCTGAGGACAAATCGTTAGCTGACTTTTCCAAGAGCTTTCGATTGTTTCTTTAACCGTTTGTTCCTAGCTATCATAGTTACCGAGATATTTGAGTGTTTCTGAAACGAAATCCTAAAACTGGGAAATTGGACCTTTGATGACCACTGGGTTCTGAGATGGGGACCTCAATTTTGACCTGATCCAAGGAAAGACTGATATACTTTCGATAAAGCTTGACTCGAGCCATCTAATGCTGGTTTTTGCTTGTCGCTACTTTGCGTAGTTTTCGAGATATCACGGAGAGGGCGGAAATTACCCCCCCCCTGCAGCTCGTGTTCGGCGTGAACCCCCTGCAGTGCGTGGGTTTTAAGAGTATGTGGGAGGGTGCCTTTGGAGGTATGTGGGAGGGTGCCTTCAGAAGTGCATAGGAGCGCACCTTACATTCAGTGGAACGCGACTCATATGCAACTGGAACGCGTCTCACATTCAGCAGAATGTGAGACGCATTTTATGAACCGAAGGCGCCCCTTCAAAAGCGCCCTCCGAAACACTTCTGAATGAGCCCTTCAATACCTACGCGTCCAAAGTCGCCTTCTGATACACCTCTGAAGGTGCCCTCCAACATACCTCCAAAGGCGCCCTCCCATACACATCCGAGGCCACCCACCCAAATAGTTCAAGAGGCGCCCTCTGTGAGACCAGAGGCACCCCGCCTCACATTCAGCGAAGGGCGCCTTTGGAAGAATGTGAGAGGGCGCATGTAGAGGTGTATCGGAGGACGCTTTTAAGTTTTAGAGGTATGTGGGAGGGCGCCTTCAGAGGTGTATCGGAGTGAGCTTTACATTCAGTGGAACGCGCCTCATATTCAGCCGGAGCGCGCCTCACATTCAGTGAACGGCGCCCTTCGCTGAATGTGAGGCGCATTTCATGAGCCGAAGGCGCTTTCAGCGCCTTCGCTTTTGGCGACTTTCATTTACTTGTTTTCTTACCGTAGTAGATTTGCTGTGCTTGCCCGTCGCCTGCATGGACCCTGTTTCCCCTACTGTGCTAGGTTTGCTTCTGCATTTCCCCTGTTTCCCCTACCGTGGTAGTTTTGCGTTACATTTACCCTGTTTCCCCTACCGTGGTAGATTTGCTGTGCTTGCCCGTCGCGGGTCGCCTGCCTTTGGCATGCGTTGACCCTGTTTCCCCTACCGTGGTAGATTTGCCGAGCGCAGTACGCTGCCTATCGTAGCGCTCAGCAGCTACCCAGGATCTGGCAACACGTGGACCCGCTACATGCTGGAGCTGGCATCTGGGGTTTTCACCGGCAGTATCTACTACGACATGGGCCTGTACAGCATCGGTAAGTGGCACCAGCTGTCGGCTGACGGACTATATTGTGACATTCTGCCCTGGGTGACAGCTGTCCGGGAGCAGGCCCGTCAGCTGACGTGCGGTGCCACACCAGCATGTGTAATCGTCCCGTCTGTAGAGATAATGATTAGAGTGCGTGCATCTGGTGTCGTTGGCATGGAGGTAAACTGGGCGGCATGTGACCTTAGTTGTCGGCCCGCCCTTAAACCCCAATCATCATCATGGAGGTAAAACTTGTACTGGGTTCGCCACGATATAATGTGCGTAATCGCTTCTGGGCTGAGTTTTCAGCTCGGAGCAGTGACACCACTATGCCCCCCCCTTGCAGTATCATACTGGTTGACCCCACTATGTCCCCTCCACCCCGCAGGCTTCCCTAACCCACTATGTCCCTGCCCTACAGGCTACTGTATAGCCTGGAGCTGTAACCCCACTATGCCCAACACCCCACAGGCTACTGGGGCGAGCTGTCCAGCCCAGAAGAGGGCACTACCATCGTGCAGAAGGTGCACGACTTCGGCGAGGACCAGGTGAAGCGCTTCAACCGGACGGCGATCGTGATCGTGAGGAACCCGTATCGAGCCGTGCTCAGCTTCCATAACTATCTGTTCGGCGGTCACAAGGGCATGGCACCCTCAGCCAACTACCTGAAGAAGGGTAAGGCATTGGCAACTGCAATGGCTTTGGAACGGGACGGGAACGGGAATGGGACGAGAACGGGACGGGAACGGGACGTGCACGAAACGGGACGGGAACGAAACGGGACGGGAACGGGAACGGGACGGGAACGGGACGGGAACGGAACGGGACGGAACGGGACGGGAACGGGTGACCGGCGAACGGCGGAACGGGACATGGGATACGGGACGGGAACGGGACGGGAACGGGACGGGAACGGGACGGGAACGGGACGGGAACGGGACGGGACGGGAACGGGACGGGGAAGCAAGCGAGCCCTATTGTTCGAACCTGCTCATATTTTGCCACAATCTCCTCATTTGCCTTGCTACAATCATCAGAATGCTTTGCTTGACTTTTAGCTAGTTATCAAGCTTGTTTTGACTGCGTAAAACGCAGGCGGGTGGTCAGTATTGGTGACGTAAAGCGATATACACCAGCGCCATCTATTGGTGGACGGCAGTGACACCTGGCGGCGCTCTCGACAGGCTGGCGGACGTTCGTCATGAAGCAGGTGTTCGAGTGGAGCGCGCTCACGTGCAAAGTGGAACCGAGCCCGGTAACAAGGTGCTGGTGGTGCACTACGAACACCTCAAGAGTGACCCTGTCGGCCAGTTGAGGAGAATGTTGCATTTCCTGCACTGGCCAATCGACGAGGACCGGTTGAGATGCGTTCAGGTACGACACTTTGTGGCCAGCTAATGATGGAGGCGCCAATCGGCTGAGGCAAATGGGAGAATTACGTAAAGCGATTGAGACACATCCGGGTCTGATGGTGAATGTCCTAACTGTTTTGCTATGTTTTACGCACAAATTGAAAGAAAGATTCGCGTGATCATTTACCTATTCATGTTTTATTGCATCATTCACGAGTCCTGTTAACCTCATTCTTACTCCAGACGGAGACATCCCAACAGCCAAAAAGCAAATTCCGTCTTTGTAATTGAATTCGCTGGCGTGCACCTAGTTTCCAGCGCCGTCTTCTCTGCGGCTCTGGCACTGAGTGCACTACTGCTTCCCTACGGTGTTCCCTCAGAGCGGCTACCGGGCTAAATCGACCACACAGCACTGCTTATATTCGCATGAAGGTAGATACCATGCAGGGCCACTCGGTCTCTTGATGGCGCCCTCACTTCGCGCGCGTTTTCTGTTTTGTCCGTCCCGTTGACTTCGACACACTGGACTTAGTTGGACATCTCTATGTCTGCGGGAAGTGATGGTTGGAGTGGATCGTTTTCGTAAGTAGACTAGCCTCTTCTCTCTTTGTACCTATCTGTTGTGTTCAGTGTGGTGTTTGGCTTTCCGCTCGACTGTGTTACATGTCTCTTCTGCTTCTTATTTGGTATCGTCTTCTTTATCTTTGTCATTTGTTTTATTG
The DNA here is from genome assembly GCA_014673585.1 of Semibalanus balanoides. Classification (NCBI taxonomy): domain Eukaryota; kingdom Metazoa; phylum Arthropoda; class Thecostraca; order Balanomorpha; family Balanidae; genus Semibalanus; species Semibalanus balanoides. Next base: position 38,358 of record VOPJ01009872.1, read on the forward strand.
CGACGTCTCATCAAGATAACTCGTCAAAAGCTGTCCCGTCGAAAGACTTGATTGATTATGGGTGCTTTTGGGTTTACAACGGTATCATTTTTGTTTATTTATGGATTAGTTCAGAGTACGGCAAATGGTATTGTTAGAAATACCGCATATAAGTCTTTGAACGCTTGTTAAGGATAGCCATAATAATTTCAAAGATCGAAACACCTCAATATCTGGAACGAATTACTTTCAAATCTGACCTTGATTGACTGGCGTCTTAGTCAAACACATTTACTGAGCTATACGATGGTTTTTACCCCATCTCCCCTGATGTACAGCAGTGCTCCAATATAGTTCATCAACAAACAACAGCATAAATTGCAATAACTGCTCACGTGTTCAGTGTATTTATTTTTATGCTACTAAATATGCCTTTTAACATTAATTATATTACACGGGCTGCTAAATATTAATATAAAATATTAAATTAAAGAACAATTTACTTTCATAGACAGGTCACTAAGTCGGGAGGAAAATAAATGAAACTTACGACCTTGATTATCAATTCATCTATAGATAATCCAATGTAATTGGTGAAGCCATTGCCGACTTGTGCCAGCCTCCGCCGCCTCTAACCCCACTGGGACCCGGCAGGCGGACCAGACGGGCGCGGTGCGGCGCCACCAGCAGCACCGACCACGCGCCGTCACCCCCTTCCCGGCCGAGCTGCGTCGGATGATCGACCTCAGCATCCGCACCACTCAGAACGTACTGCAGCGCCGCCACCTCACACCTCTGCCGCTCGACCAGTACGAGTTCTTCAACGGCAGCTCGCGTCGGGCCGAGCAGCTGGAGGACTGCCGCCAGGACGAACCGCTCGACGACTGCATCTACCGGATCGACCGCATGAACTTCCGCTACCACGTCAAGTCTTGGTTCGAGACGATCCGCGACCACGTGAGGTCGACGCCGCTGGGCGGGGCGCTCGGTGGGACGGTGGAGGGGGCGCTGGGCACGGCGCGCCGGGGAAACGCGTCGGAGGGGGCTGAGGAGGGGTTGAGTGAGGCGGAGGAGGGGATGGTGGAGCGGGTGGTGCAGAGGGTGCAGCAGAGCCGGGGGAGGGAGGAGTCGAAGGGAGACGAGCTGCTCGAGAGGTTCAGTGGACTGCTGACGGGAACGGAAGCGTTCAGTCGCGCGGAGGGGGCTGCGAGCGGAGGGAGGGCAGAAGAAGGGCGGTTGGAGAGGGGAGAGAAGGGGGAGGAGAGGGATGATAAGGCAAAGAGGGAGAAAGGGGCAGGTGAGGGGAGAAGGGGCAGGAGAGGGGCAGCAAGGGCAGTGAGGAGAGAAGCAGTCAAGAGGGAGAGAAGACTGAGAGGAGAGAGAAGGGACATGAGAGGAGAGAGAAGGGTGAGAAGAGGGGAGAGAAGGGGGACAGAGGACGTGGTGGTGGAGATGATGGAGAAGTGATCAAAGAAGGAATGATATCAACAACAGGGAGGGGAAATAAGGAGAGAAGGGAGACGACGAAGAATGAGGGGAACAGTCGTGGCCGAGATGAAAAGGAGGCGATAGAGAAGGAACACCACGGTCATGGCAGAGGTGATGTAACTGCGGTAGGAAAGGAGCAGAAAAGTCGTGCCCAGAGCGGAAGGGGACATGATAAAGATGCGACAACGAGTTATAGCATAGGGACTGAGGCTGATGTTAGAAATCAGCACAGTCTGCGAACTCATATCACGTTCTGGGGAGGGTGAGAAGCTTCAGTTTAGCTGAGGTCGACGTAGAAGTGATGGAAGAGAAGAAGAGAGAAGGAGCAGACACTGTCAACGTAGAGAAATGAGGGGAGGTTGATAGATCAAGGATAAACAGAGTCCAGGCAAGAAATGGCATGGCAGCTGAAAGACGGAGGGTAACAGCAGTAGCAGAGACGAAGGAGAGGTGTCAGGCAATGGGCGGTATGTAACCTTTGTGTCGGTCCGCCCTTAAACCCCAATCATCATCGGGGAGTCAGAACAGCACAGCAGTCCTGGTGGAGATGATGAGAAGGGAGAGAATGGTCAGAATAGTCACCACAGAGAAGAGGGAGAACGACAGACACACTCTCGAGTGGACATGTTGGCGGAGAGGTGGTAGAAGCGGACACTGGACAGACGTGGTAGAGAGGACAGCGAGAGGTGGAAGAGGACCGGAAAAAAAGAAGAATAACAGAGGAGGTTTTTGGTAGGCTGAGGTGGAAGGAAGAGGACTTGTATTAACTTGATAAGGACGGACGTGATTGAGGAGGCATGGAGCCAGAGAATGGGGGAAATGTAGAGATCGTGACTGAGAGGACCAGAACGGCAGACATTCTCAGTTTGACGGGAATTACCGGGTGGGTGAAAATACGAGACAAAAATGTGGTGGATACTGAGGGGCATTGGAGTGGTTAAACTGCTGGCTTGTGTGCAACTCATACTATGAAACAGTATTCCGGTTGGTTTGCGTTGATCCGAGAAAGATAGCGTATACAATTGTAAACCAATTGTGTGTGATGGTGCTGGGGTAATGTGAAGGAGCTGTCGGATGTCTGGTGTTTTGCATAGATAGCGTGACAAGTATACCTATTGTAGATCATTATGACAGCTGACTTAAGCTGTTGAAGCTGCCTATGCCCTATGGGAAACGTCTCTAACATCCTGTTGATTTCTCAAACATGACAGAGTACTCAGGGTGTCAGCATGAGCGGTTGTCTAATTCTGCACTGATGTGAAGGCGTGAGGCATTAGTAACTCATGTGATATAATATGCGGGCAGACGGCATGACGTGCAGTTTTTATCAGCCTGTGTCATAAGATCGGCAAATAGATGGGATTGCTAGGCTGCATGCATGATCGAGCGTTATTTATGTTTGCAATTTTATGTCCTTGTTTTCGTAATGTGATGTGTTTGTCATACATACCTTTAGAGCTTTTACTTTGTTTTTGTTTGTTTATTTTTTGCTCGGAATCTGTCTCATTGATGATGACTTTGCTCTTTGTTTTTGTACAAGAACTAGGTATTTTTGGAAAGGTGTTGGGGGAATGTAATCGGTATCTATTTACATGACGTCGAGTTCCCGTATTGGTGGATTGTCACCCATTGTCTAACCCAACGGCCGACATGGACGGGTACATCACGGACGCTGGGATGGGACAGGAGACTGTCTGTCCTCAGGATTCACTGTGATGACACCTACCCAGGCCACGGGTAACTGTCTGCTATAAACTGGCAGTGTTTCATAGTGATGTTATGTAGTGAATGTCATATAGTGCAGTGCAATGCATGCAGTTAGCGAATACAGTCCAGAGGGCAGGTTTAATATGTATTTGCGTGCGTCCATCGGAAACGAGAACTCGTGCCTGGGAAATATTACATACTTTCAGGTTAGTAAGGTATACATGTTGCCCGCTTGCTACCGAATCGTGAAAATGTCCAAGTTTGATGGTGCTTAGCTACGCTGACCATGCCCGTCCAGTTCCTGACTCGCTTCCGTCCCGTTCCCGCTCCTGTCCCACTCCATTTCCGTTCCCGTCCCGTCCCGTCCCGTTCCTGCTCCCTTCCCACTCATATTTATGTGTCATTCTATTTCATTTTTATTCCATTCCCGTCCCGTTTCCTTAAAGGGTTCACATTCAACATGGGGTTTTGAACAGAGATAGCAGTTTTGTAGCCCGTGTTGAAAAACCCTATCTGTAAGTTTTGTTTTGGCTGAAACGACTCTCCAGCCGAATATATTTGACTTTTTGTCGAAGGAATGTGGGGCTGAGAAAGGAATGTGGGGCTGGCAAAGGAATGTGCATACCAGGGGGCACTATAACGCACACCTGGGCATAGGCATACCATCAGTCAATCAGCTTGTAGCTTTCGACTACCTTCGAATCTGATTGGCTGGAGCGCGACTACTTTCGAAGTTCATTCGTGTGACGTAAGGACCAGCTAACTAGAGATTAAGTACGTATGTAATATGTATATAGTTTTGATAAAATACATAATTTACGGCTTTTTGTCCTGAATCGGCGCAAAGTATCGCTATTTTTGAAAACATAAAAAATGTATTTCAAAATGTAATCAAATAGTGTATGCCAAAAAATGTGAGCTATTTGCTTGAACGATTTCGTCCCACTCGGTTCCTCTGACCAGAATAATTCGTTACCACCTCTCTTGCTGCGGAGAACGGTGCTCTCGGCTTCAAGCTATGCGGTTCAGCATAACTTCAGGCGTTTACTACTAACGCCATCTAGTGACACGAATATAAGTAGCAATTATCGGCTTCAAGCTATGCGGTACAGCATAACTTCAGGCGTTTACTACTAGTGCCACCTAGTGACACGAATATAAGTAGCAATTATCGGCTTCAAGCTATGCGGTACAGCATAACTTCAGGTGTTTACTACTAATGCCATCTAGGGATAGAAATATAAGTATCGTTGCGTAGACCTCAGTTCCCTGCTTCAAGCTATGCGCCTCCAGTGATTTCGTCCCCTTTCCGTCCCAGTGTTGTGGTGTCTTTCCGTGTGAGTGAAATCATCCGTATTCGAAATGAGGTGGCATTTAACAAATAGTTATGCCTCCTTCGTCTCCAACAAGTCTAGCGCTCCAGCGTTTGAGCGGCACATACCCTAAGACGGCATAGCTGACTTGATTGATAATGACAATTCCTGTGATTGCCGAGACGTTGATAATGTCGATTTAAACATTCCAAAAAGCGGACATTTTTAACAATTACAACAACCAGCGACTCAACATGGCAGACGGCTGACAGAGGATCAAATCAAAGCTACATTTCACAGGATCCAGTGCAATGTGTGTAATGACGGGCGCCAAATAGCTTTGATAATTGTGGCTCCAGTAAGCTCGCACCATCATCACCGATGTTGTGCCGTTCCCCTGCAGGAGGACGCCGACGGCGTGGCTCACCGCCAGCCACCCTACTTCCCAGCCGACGTGGAGCCGTTCCCAGCCGACGTCAGGCAGACCGTGGAGCACGGCGTCAGCTACGTCAACCAGCTGCTCGACGCAGCGCGCCACCCGCGCTGCCACTTACAGGTGAGGACCAGGATGGCCTGCGGAATTTGTAATTCCAGACCGATATCGCCACTATATTGGGAAAAGTGTGCATCTTAGGAATTTGTACACGGGACTTAGCGCGGGACCCTCGAATCGGGCCTTGGGTGAAATGCGAAATTTGTCGTCGGTAACACAGTCTTAGTCGGCAGCATTCAGTCGATGTTGACATGTGTCTCAGTTTGGTTGGTCACTGGTGCTGCTCATGCTCCCTCAAATATGATAAATTTGGTAGGTACGTTGCTATTTTTCCTAAGTTGTTAAATATTGTGGAATGTTTTTTCTTATGTATTTATACTTATAACGTACTTATTTGTATGTTTAACCCTCGCCCGAGTAGAGCGGTGGATGCCAGCCCCCTCGATATTTCCCAAATAACCCTCGTAGCGTTTGACCGATTGCGATGAAACTTTCAGTACCATATTTGTGAACGATTTGACACATACTCTGACAATGTCGAACTTCTAACGCTTATGACCTATGACCTGTTTGTCAAGGTCCTTTCAGGCGACACTGGCGTCCCGTAGTATCGATCCTTGTTATATGTGCAGTTTCCGAGTGTTTGACGTTCAGGAGCAAATGCAAAGGTATTTCCAGGTGACAGGTGTGTATTTCCAGGTGACAGTCTGATTTCAAATATTGGAGTCATTTGACATAATTATATGTTTCACTGGGGTCATGCGCTTCCGAAGGTCAACCGAGGTCACTGACCTCAGATGACCTGACATGACCTTTTTGCAATTTTNATAAGTATCGTTGCGTAGACCTCAGTTCCCTGCTTCAAGCTATGCGCCTCCAGTGATTTCGTCCCCTTTCCGTCCCAGTGTTGTGGTGTCTTTCCGTGTGAGTGAAATCATCCGTATTCGAAATGAGGTGGCATTTAACAAATAGTTATGCCTCCTTCGTCTCCAACAAGTCTAGCGCTCCAGCGTTTGAGCGGCACATACCCTAAGACGGCATAGCTGACTTGATTGATAATGACAATTCCTGTGATTGCCGAGACGTTGATAATGTCGATTTAAACATTCCGAAAAGCGGACATTTTTAACAATTACAACAACCAGCGACTCAACATGGCAGACGGCTGACAGAGGATCAAATCAAAGCTACATTTCACAGGATCCAGTGCAATGTGTGTAATGACGGGCGCCAAATAGCTTTGATAATTGTGGCTCCAGTAAGCTCGCACCATCATCACCGATGTTGTGCCGTTCCCCTGCAGGAGGACGCCGACGGCGTGGCTCACCGCCAGCCACCCTACTTCCCAGCCGACGTGGAGCCGTTCCCAGCCGACGTCAGGCAGACCGTGGAGCACGGCGTCAGCTACGTCAACCAGCTGCTGACGCAGCGCGGCCACCCGCCGCTGCCACTTGACAGGTGAGGACCAGGAGGCTGCGGAATTTGTATTCCAGACCGCTACTCGCCACTATATTGGGAAAAGTGTGCATCTTAGGAATTTGTACACGGGACTTAGCGCGGGACCCTCGAATCGGGCCTTGGGTGAAATGCGAAATTTGTCGTCGGTAACACAGTCTTAGTCGGCAGCATTCAGTCGATGTTGACATGTGTCTCAGTTTGGTTGGTCACTGGTGCTGCTCATGCTCCCTCAAATATGATAAATTTGGTAGGTACGTTGCTATTTTTCCTAAGTTGTTAAATATTGTGGAATGTTTTTTCTTATGTATTTATACTTATAACGTACTTATTTGTATGTTTAACCCTCGCCCGAGTAGAGCGGTGGATGCCAGCCCCCTCGATATTTCCCAAATAACCCTCGTAGCGTTTGACCGATTGCGATGAAACTTTCAGTACCATATTTGTGAACGATTTGACACATACTCTGACAATGTCGAACTTCTAACGCTTATGACCTATGACCTGTTTGTCAAGGTCCTTTCAGGCGACACTGGCGTCCCGTAGTATCGATCCTTGTTATATGTGCAGTTTCCGAGTGTTTGACGTTCAGGAGCAAATGCAAAGGTGACAGGTGTTATTTTCCAGGTGAACAGGCTGATTTCAAATTTAGAGCCCATTTAATAATCATATGTTTCACTTCGGGTCATGCGCTTTCTGAAGGTCACCGACGTCGACTGACCTCAGAACCTGACATGACCTTTTTCATTTGGCAGGTTTTTTGGTCATTTTGTGATGCTGATTTCTAATTGGCATTAGGGTGCATTTCCATGTCAGATCGCCACAAGACATATCCCCGACCCCTCCGATTTTTATAAAAAAAAATGGTACACATGAGTGTCAAAATGAAATAAACATGCAACCCAACTTTTTAGGTCCAGTGACCTCTTCTAAAGGTCAGATTTAGAGTCTTCAAAGTTTACGACTTTTTGCGTACTGGTATAATCAAACGCTTTATATCTTCTGCGTTAATGGAGTTACGCGGAATAAAAACTTTTATCGAATATTCGTACAGTTTTTCACCATTCAGAAAACGTCGAAAAAAGTTTTACGTTTAAACTAAATATAAACCTTTGACCTATAATGTCAAAGTAATAAATGCATTTAGTTTAATGTCTTGCCTCCTCGTTAAAAAGGACAATGGTACTATGGCTTCAAATAAAAGCGTCCCACTGGGTTGGCCGGACACAGCAGTTTAAGGAATATACCGCCTTGGGAAAAGTATGTGGATGATGGAGGATAAGTGCCAGTCATCTGGCACTCATCTCCATGGTTCCACATACTTTTCCCAAGGCTGGTATATTCCCTTTAACTGCTTTGCGGCCAGCCCAGCGAGACGCTATTTGGAACCAATAGTACAAGGAATGACTTGACATCCTCTAAGAGTGTGCAAAAAACAAGGGGGCGTAACTTTTTCAACTTTTTGAGATACCGCCCTTTGAGTATGAAGGGAGCGAAATAGACAAATGTCCTGAGGCTATTTCCATGTTGCTTGCGATAATGAGGGTTTTGCTGGACCGATTGACGTGAAATTTGGTGGGTAGCTTCCATTTGATGTGTGTATTCGATTTCCAGGTTTTTAGATTGACCTGACGTCGCATGACCTCACATGACCTTGTTATAGACCCACAAATGCGTTTTACCATTGCTAGGAACCGCCCTTAATCACTCTACGTTATTGTGATTCATTTTCGCCATCCCAATGTCAAGGTTATGTTGCACCCCTTCCCTTACCACCACCACCACCACCACCACCACCACCACCACCACCACCACCACCTGTGCGATAGGCGTTATTTTAGGAGCAGCCCCTTAATGCCGGCAATGCTGATCGCCGGCAATCTTTTCCCCTCTTTTCCCCTTCTTTGTGTGTAAACCGTCTCTCGGAGACCGCTTAATGCAATGTGATTTTAAAGGCGGTATATTGGATACTGAATTCGTTTTTCGATTGATAAAAGAAGATATAAGAGAAGATCATATAAGATAACAGATAGAACAAGAATATTGACAGGAAACGATATGCGAACGGATGAAGGAAGAAGACATATAAGAAGAATAAATAAAGGACCCACTGACGTCTCCCAATATACATAACAGAGAATATAAAGAAACCGAATGGCCGTAATATTCTAAGAACGAGATATACTATAATATATTATATAACAAGGATATATATTATTATACCCACCGAAAAAAAACGGAAGGCACACTTCCCGACACAGTTATCACTGATATAGAAAACTACATTTCAACAGATCACACATAAGCCATTCCCGAAGACAGGACACACAGTGTTGTACAAATTATAACAGATTATATCACAGTACAAGATGCACACGGCGCCGCAATTACTCACCTTTCAGCATATAATCCACTGTTTAATCCACAATCAGAGCCTATAGAGATATATACACCATTGATATATAAGACACAGCTAGATAATATATTAGAAGACAATTATGCGGAGATAATATCAAAAAGAAATAAAGAGCAAAATAATACCTTGTAAGACTCCCCCCCATCCCCTTTTTGGCTAACATTTCAAACGCTTCCACAAATACCATCGCATGTACACTTTGCATGGCATTAGCAATAAAATGCACTCGGGCCTTCGACTCCAAAAATCGGTCTTATGCTGCAAGGAATTTTTTTGCAAATTTTATACGAAGAAGGGCTGTTCATAAATAACGCTACGTACAGGGTTGTTGGTGGTGGTGGGTAAGGGGGGGCAAATCATAACCTTGACATTGGATGGGGAAATGAATCCAAATACCGTTTAGGAGTGATTTTAAGGGCGGTTCCTAGCATTGGCAAAACGCATTTGTGGGTCATACACTATTGCAAGGTCATGTGAGGTCATGCGAGGTAAGATTGATCTAAAAACCCGGAAACCAAATACACACCTCAAATGGAAGCTACCCACTAAATTTCACGTCAATCAGACCAGAGAAACCCTCATTATCGCAAGCAACATGTAAATAGCCTCGGGGCATTTGTCTATTTCGCTCCTTTTCCATATTCAAAGGGCGGTATCTAAAAAAATGAAAAGTCTCCGCCCTTTTTTTCAGCACATTCTTAGAGGACGTGGAGCTGGTCATTCCTTGTACTAAGTGCGGCCTTTTTAAGAGGAGTCAAACATTAAAATAAATGCATTTTATTACTTTAACATTACTAGGTCAAAGGTCATATTTAGTTCACGTAACTTTTTTCGACGTTTTCTGAATGGTGAAGCACTGTAGAATATTCGATAAAAGTTTGATTCCGCTAAACTCCATTAACACAGAATATATAAGCGCTTGATTGATACCAAGTACGCAAAAAGTCGTGACCTTTGTTGACCTTTAAATCTAACCTTAGAGGTTACCGGGACCTAAAAGTTGGTGTGCATGTTTCTCTTACTTGACAATACATGTGTACCAATTTTTATCAAAATCGGAGTGGGTCGGGTACGAAACCACTCTTTTTTGTGCGATTTGACATAGAATGCACCATGTATTAACACGCGCACTAGAGAGGGGTATGCCACTAACACGCACTGGAGGGGTGGGGGTACTTATGTGCCTCCCCTGATATCTCAGATTTTATGAAAGCTAGAACGTTCAAACTTGCAGGGTAGGTATTTGCTGTGACGATCTACATTCTCTGAAATTGTGGTGACCTTAGGTCAATATCTTAAAGGTCAAACGAGGTCACAAAGGTCAAATCGGGCCAAATGTCACCATTTTGGGGATTTTACCTCTGTGACGTCACAGGTCACAGCAATGTGTTTGTAGTTCTGTTTGGGGATGAAAATTGACATTAGCTACCAAATGGTGTTTGAATCGTCCCGATATTACTGTTGGTTCCGACTTCCGAAGATATCGTTTCGCCGACCTCGATTCTGGCCGCCATTTTGGCATTCAAATTCATATAACTCAAAAATTTACCGACTGATTTCTATTTTTGTTACGTCAAACGATCCGCTATTGTGTTGCCTTAAGCATCTTCTCTGAACCAGGGCCTGCCATCGACTTCGACTCCGA
>VOPJ01009874.1:0-22539 GCA_014673585.1 Semibalanus balanoides
TGGCACCCCGCGCCGCTGCTCTCTAACTTGAGCGGATAGAGACGCCATAGTTTACGCTGAACGTCATATGCCAGCCGGAGAGTCGGATATTTATTGCCCAACTGACTGTGATAGTATCCGCTGCATGGCTGGATGGAACCGAAGCTGTGTTGGATAGTCACTGTTCCAGCTGTTTGTGTTGTTTCTGTCATTTTTTTTTGTCTTGTCACAGAGCGCTATGTGAGTGGTCTCTGATTAGTTACAGAGAAGCTAACGGCAGCATACCTTGTATATCATGTATCGACTCGCCACAACTGCAGGTTGTACAAACCATCCGGAAGAAGTGATGGCATTGACGAGGACGGGTTTTGCGTTACTCAAAACGCAATGCCGTTGATTTCTGTCTGCGTTAATATACCTATGCATTACAGTTCATAACTTTGAATGGTTCGGCTGCGTTGTTGAACAAACTTAAACGAAAGTTATGCAAGTAGCAAAATACCAGTAAAACGCCTTCATTGGCGAAGGACGAGCGAGCCCGTATTGACCACGATAGCAAGGAAAATGGTTACGGAGCAGGGGTGTGCAGCGCACGTGCAGTGTGATCCAGAGTTTGACTTGCGTGACATTGCCAGTGTTGTGGTCTCAAACCACACATAATTTCAGCTTAATTAGGCCAGCCGATTCTGAGTTACGGAACAGGGGTGTGCACGTGCGCACGTGCAGTGTGACCTAGAGTTTGACTTGTGCAACATTGCCAGTGGTGTGGTCTCAAACCACACACCAAATTTCAGCTTAATCAGTCCAGCCGTTTCTCAGCTATAGCAGGATAACCGTTTTCTGACACCCATGACGCGGCACGTGTCACGCGCAATGCTGACCCCTCACGTGAGACTAAACATGTCAATAATCATAATTGATTGAATTATGTGATGCCGACGACTGCTTGTCAATCGGATGCAGGATTCCTAAGATATAAGCTCCTCAAAAGCGTAACGGTCGGGTCGGCCGCTTGTATATGATACATATCCCGTATTCAGTGAGGACTCGCTCGTGCTTCACGCTCACTCGTAATAATGTTGGTAATCACATTCGGAAATGACGGTATCGATCAATAGCACTATTTCTGCGGTCGCTGTATTACAGGTAATTATCCAGTGTTAGACCATGCTACACGATGCACATTCACTGGGGATGACTACTGTGATGCTGATGTCGAGCTGAACGACTCATTAGAAGTGGCGATCATGGCTCATTGCGACTGCAAGGACCGGGGATATTCCCTGTCACTGAGTATTATTGTGATGAGATGCCAACTGTGTGGCTGCAGGTCAGGGTCGAACCGTTCTGTTGAGTGTTGGGGTGTTTTCTCGTACAGACGGAGCGGGGGTCTGTGTTGAGAGGTATGTTGAGGCGTCGGCTGTGTGTCTCTAGGTCAGTGGTTCCCAAATGGTGGGTCATGACCCCATTTTGGGTAACGGAGCCATTTTGCGGGGGTAACGAAGGCCTGTGAAGTTTAACCATAAATGTTACGCTGAGACAGCTTTAATAGCCCTCGACCAACAATATAACTTTTCGGTGCACCTTATCGGCAACGAAGCCCAGAATGGAAAAATTGGTGAATAAAAGGGAATGCATTCACGTGTGCTCTCAGTTTTTGTTTTTATTGTGAGGAGTTGCGACGCTACAATGGAAGTGTGTAAACAGGTGCAACAAACACATTGGGAAATAACGCTATTTTTGATAAATCGGCAATTTTTTTGAACGTGGGGTAATGGCCTCCTCTGTTTGCTGAAAAAGGTTAGTTGTGTCGGGAGGGCTGGGAACCACTGCTCTAGGTCATGGGGAGCGGGGTGCTCTGTGTGTTGAGTGGTGTGTAGAGGTGGCGGATGTGTGTCCCCAGCTCATGGGGAGCGGGGTGGTCTGTGTTTTGAAGGCGCCGGCTGTGCGTCTAGGTCATGAGGAACGGGGTGGTCTGTGTGTTGAGTGGTCTGTCGAGGCGTCGGCTGGGTGTCTCTAGTTCATGGGGAGCGGGGTGGTCTAAATCTGTTAAGTTGTCTGTTAAGGCGCCGGCTGTGCGTCTCTAGGTCATGAGGAGCGGGTGGTCTGTGTTTTGAAGGCGCCGGCTGTGCCTCTCTAGGTCATGGGGAGCGGGGTGGTCTGTGTGTTGAGTGGTCTGTTGAGGCGCCGGCTGTGTGTCTCTAGGTCATGCGGAGCGCCAGGCGGTCAACACCACCGTGCAGGGCTCGGCGGCCGACCTGGTGAAGCGCGCCACAAACGACATCCATCGGCGGCTGCGTCGGCGGCCAACCAGTGGTGGCGGCGACCCGCCACGGCTGGTGCTGCAGCTGCACGACGAACTCATCTACCAGGTGAGTGGCCGGAGACGGTCTGCCCCGCCACCCGGTCCCGCTGGACGAGGCGGTCTGCCCCGAGCCGGTCCCGGTCCCCCTGGACGGGAACGGTCTGCCCCGCCACCCGGTCCCGCTGGACGAGGCGGTCTGCCCCGACCCGGTCACCGCTGGACGAGACGGTCTGCCCCGACCCGGTCCGTGGACGGGGGGCCGGTCGTGCCCGCCACCAGTCCGCTCGCGCTTACGGAACGGTCTGCCCCGACCCGTCCCGCTGGACGGACGGGTCTGCCCCGAGCCGTTCCGGTCCCCCCTTGGACGAGACGGTCTGCCCTCGCCACCCGGGTCCCCGGTCCGCTGCGCGAACGGAACGGTCTGCCCCGACCCGGTCCCGCTGGGACGGGACGGTCGCCCCGAGCGTTCCCGGTCCCCCCTGGAACCGAGGGCGGTCTGCCCCCGCCCACCCGGTCCCGCTGGAGCGAGGCGGTCACCCCCACCCGGATCCCGCTGACCGGGACGGTCCGCCCCGAGCGGGTCCGTGGAACGGGACGGTCCCGCCCGACCCAGGTCCCAGCTGGACGAGCGGTCTGCCCGACCCAGGGTCCCGCTGTCGAGTCGGTCTGGCCCGACCCGTCCCGCGGGCGAGGCGGTCTGCCCGGACCCGGTCCCCGTTCCCGCCCCGCTGGCACGACGGCGGTCTGCCCCAACCGGTCCGGTCCCTCTGACGGGACGGTCCGACGACACCCGGTCCGGCTGGACGACGGGCGCTCTGCCCGACTCGGTCCCGCTGGGACGAAGGGGCTGCCCCGTCCCGTCCCCTGCGACGAGAACCGGCTCCTGCCCCGGCCGGTCCCGCTGGCGGACGGCTGCCCCGCCACCCGGTCCCGCTGGACGGGACGGTCTGCCCCCAACCCCAGTTCTCGGTCCCGCTGACGAGGCGGTCGCCAACAGCCATCCATACCAGACCACGCTCGTGTCCGCGCCGCAAGAGACTCAGAATTGGATCTCTGGTAAAAAATAGACCACCGACACAACAGTGATTGCCGGTCTGAACGACGATGCCAGCCCCGGGTTTCCCGTGTGTCTCCGACTGAACAGCTGTCACGGCTCAGACTGCAACCCACTGCGCAGAACGCTCGTGCGGTCAGGAATGCTTAGGGCCAGCCTAAAACTTCGGCTGTCCCTCAGTGAAACAACTCAGCTAGTGCGGTCTGAACAGTTTCCTACAGTCTCCAAAGTCCTGTGAGATCTGCACAAAATTACTCTCAGCGTTTCGAAAAACTTGTGTGAAGTGACTAGGCTGATTAATAGCTTCCTCATAGGAGCAATGCTCCAACAAAAGAACTCGCTTAACACCACACTAGCATGGTCTGTGACTCTCAAAGCTGACTCCCCGACTTTGATGTGTGAAATGCCGTTCAAATAAGAAGTGCAGACTAGTCTCTTCGTAAGGGACCATACGCTGGTTGCTCGCATGCTCGTGTAAGCTCCGAAACTTTCGAACTTTATGCAAGCCCGGTTTGACCCTCAGGCAGAGTATGGCGACCAGATTGTGCGATTATGTAAATCACTTAACTTAGTAAATTCCACTCTCAAGCATATGGATGAGTAGAAGACGGTCCGTAGCCTTACCAAAACACAATCCTTATTTTATAACTATTATAGGCCTTCCAAAAGAAACGAGTCCTTACCACTGACAAATGATGCATCGAAGTAGAAATATGTATATGATATTGTTGAACTTAGTGGAGGTACTAGTACGAAGGGAGGTTCGTGAATGAGAATTAAACGTGAGATTTATCGGCATTTCTCTCTTCAAGATTCTTCCCACGTAGTAATTGGATAAATTTATTTCAGTCTCAAGGGTGAGATAATTCCAGAGTTCAGAACCTTTTCAGGATGCTGGAAAGCTAGTGATGGATAATTGCGTCCTTTTGATTTGTATTTTGTATTGACAAGATCGCCAACAGAAATAGCATCTACTGCTAGACGAAGTCAATACAAAACACATGGTTTGGTGAAATGAAATACGCAAGCAAATGAACGAGATCACGAAAACCATGCATTGATCAAATGTTCAGATCTGAACATTTTATGATCATTGTTTAGACATTTGTATTGACCCTACATACGCTTTCACGTCGCTTTTAAAGCGTAAGAGCCTCGGAAAACAAGTCTCTCTTTTAACGTCTCCGCTACTTGACAATATCTAAATCAGTCCCGGGGCCCTGCAACAAAGACGTGATCTCACGTTGTTTACCTGCGCTCCGGAGCGTGGCGAGGTTTTGTATGCGGCTCAATCGAGCGGCCTTATGTAGTGGGGTGGCGCGCATCAGCATGAGCGGCTTGAATCTCGTCCGGACAACGCTGCGGAGAAAAACAAGGCTCCTGCCTCTGTGGTGTCAGGCATAATATCCTGGTAGTGTTATAGGCTACGGCATAAGAGAAATGGAATCTGTTCAGAAATAAGAGTAACAGCAAAATAGTGACCGATATAGGGATATTAACTTGTTATATTATTTTTGTTTTGTTTTGATTTTTCGCCCGCATTGGTTACCGGGCGTATGGTATAAGCTAGCCTGTAAAACATGCCCTTGTAACTGAGATTCTTGTGCAGGGCCTTCATAAGATTTAACCCGGCATTGACGGGGGGGGGGGGCGTTTAACGCCCCCTGTCGTTTTTTCGTCATAAAAAAAATACAGCTATCAACGTGAAACTTCGGGTACCTTATGCTACATTAATTTCACGTCTTCTGTGCGAAAATGAAGCAATTTCGTTGATAAAGGTTTGAGATATAGCGAATTTAGTGACGTCACTACACGCGGTTTTTACACATGAACCAGCTAAACTTCAACAGACCGTACAAAGGCAACACAATAAGCAAAATGCAATGCAAAATCTGATACATATTGCAAATAATAAGGGCTACAAAATGGCAATCTCGGATTTGTATATTTTTGGGTTTTTGACCCCCAAAATTTCAAAAATATATATTTCTCTGAAAAATGACTATTAAATAAAAAAATTCCAAGATATTAAAAAAACGGAAGACATGTCAGAGAACTATATGCAATCAACTTATATACCAAATTTCAAAGCAATATCGTTATTTTTGACGCAATATCGTTATTTTTGACTGAGTGATCGCATTTACAGTACTGGTAACTCGTGACGTCATATTTTTTAATTGCGTTTTTTTTGGCTTTTGTTGACAAGATACAAAAAATATGACAGCACTGTATTTCTGAGACAAAACTGGTCTAGAAACATGCCTTTTTGGCTTATATTGATCTATTAAAAAAAAAAAAAAAAATCTGACCTTACTTTGACCTTAACTTGACCTTTACTTCATATACATGAAGTTTGGTTGTCAAATGAGTATCACTATCGCTTTCCCTGCGTAAAATGAACCATAAAACATGTGTTGCATAACTTTCGTAGATATTTTGCGTATTTTTGGTTTTGTGACCTTTTGTGACATGACCTTGACCTTTGATCTTTCCCAATATTCTCACTTTCGATCATACGGGATGTGTATCATATGTTTAGAAGCACTTTGGGTGATTATGGTCGCAATCAAATGCTTTGGATGACAAGTATGGCTCATACACGAACAAACATTTGTTTTGACCTTTGACCAGTTCGTGACCTGACACGTGACCTCAATTTGATATTTTCGAAGGTGCCTTAGATTTGTCTCAACGAGGGCTTTTCACAGGGCGTTTAACGCCCCCCCCCCCGTCAATGGTGTTCAGATGAGACCCCAGTCAATGCCGGGTTAAGGGTCTATTTTCAGCACTGGCGGATCCAGCCGTCGTTTTTTTTTTGTGTGAGGACAGCCTTTTTTGGCAAACAGCGTACCCCATTTTTTTAATCCCACGGATTGAGGACCGGCTCACCCTTTTTTGTGTATTATAGCTTAAAACATTTTTCGTGTAAACAAATACGACAATGCTTTGTAGCATCATATCTAGTGGAATTACACACATAGTATCTAACTTATGAAAAAGTGATAATAAAACGTGTTCTTATCTTCACACTCGCGGGGCGTATGCCGGAAGTTTTTAAAAGTCGCTGGCGCTGAACTGGAACGAAAAAAAGCGTCTTTTTGCGCATTAATATGGACTTCCATGTGTTAACAGTAGGGCTACTTTAATCTATTTAGGGCCGCGAGGGAAAGACGGCGCGAAAATTTTTATGGTTTGCGCTGATAATACCCAGATAAATATAGACGGTGGCCTCGGACCTCGTAGGGATCAGGCAAAAAACAATTATATGGTATAAGAGCAATTGAGCGAAACTTAGTCTGTAAGCGGTCGCCCGGAAGTTTTCAGTTGTTTTCCCGTGGCTTGCGTAAGATTTGGCAACGTGCTCACAATGTATTTTGACCTGATAAATTGTTTCATGACTTCCATCACACCACGATAAATTGTAACTATGACACAGTTCTTCTTAGTGGTTTACACAGGGGTTCTCCCAAAACGGTGGGTAATGAACTCCCATATTGGAAGAACATAACGGAGCCCATATCTAACGGAGACGTTACACGGTAACGAGGCCTGTTGAAGTGTGAAGGTGGAAGCACAAATGTTACCTGTTATCGCTAAGCAGACTTGATGCAGCCCCCGGCTAAACAATTACTTTTCCTGTGCGCGCTGTTGGCAACGAAGCCCAGAATTAGAAACTAGGTGAAACAGAATAAAATGGAACAAAAATACTACATGGTGTCACCGCTCATACAGTCTTTGTAGGGTATTGCAAGTGCTACGCATTCAATATTATATATTATAATTAAAATTATATATGAATATAAGATGAATGAGACTAATTCAAATATAAAAGGTTTTGTATTCAGAAAAAGTAACGCGTTTCGATCACATTCTCATCAGTTCGATCACATTTCTCATGTCGAACAAAAATTTGACTTCTTTATTTTTGTATTTATAATTAGTACTGATTTGATGATGTGATCGAAGCGCTTTTACTTTTGAATACAAAAACCTTTTATATTTGATACGTCTATATCTTATATTACTGTATTATGAACTCTCAACAAATTATATATATAAATATATATATATATATATATATATAAATAAATATATATACTATATATATATGTATATTATAATAATGTATTATATATATATAGATAAATATAGTATAATTTAGTATATTTATTACATAGTACTAATATTATATATTATATATATATATATATATATATATAATTATATATGATTAATACTCGGCGTAGCGCTAATAGCTAATATGGTGGACAAGTAGCGTCAGCGACTCAAAGAAGGCGTAACTCGGGATTTTTCAAAGCTTTTGTGTCACCTACTTTATCAGGGTGGGCTTGAGCTGCTGTCGCGTCTATAATATTGGGGGACTTGTGCGCATGCAATTGATACCATTTCTTATTTGATATTTCTCGTAGTGCTTGTGCAAGGAGCATGCATATATTTTGTAAATGGTTTTCAATCGACTTTCTCCTTGAATATACCAAAGTGAAAAAGTTGTACATTTGCATTCGGGCACAGCCTTTCATCAGATGTATTATAATCGAAATGCAACACATTATCATACACGACACAAGAATATCCATTTTCACAGCTCGTGTAAATGATACTTTCACGAGCAAGTTCTTAACTCTCCACAAGCCCTTCTGAAAGCCTACCGGATGCATACATGAATAAATAACAATTTGCACATAATTCAAACGAAAATACACTTCCAAGATCACGTTCCATGATAGCAATTATTGTTCTTGGCAAATATCTAAATAAATAAATCAAGAACAATAAAAAAGTCACGAAATCGCACTCTCATCCTGATATGACGCGCCACGATGACATATAACGTTCTAAGCAATTAGTACCTAGGCATATAAATAGCGATACAAATGTAAAACAAAGTTTATTGTCTTCACTTTGGTACATTCAAGGAGGAGGTCGGTTGAAAAACATTTGCAAAATATCTCTTATTGGTTTTACCTACTACTACCAAGGTATTTGAACAGGTGCTCATTCTGTCATCAATGCCGTTCTGCCGCCTTAGGGTCCTTTTATTGGCTCAATCATATCCACTGGGTGCTGCACCGAGTGAATGCCGCGATACATATATATTAGGGGTGGTCAAAATTCAATTTTTTTCTCCGACCGACCGCTGTCAGGTCTCATATGGATATTTATGGTCTTAAGACCAGAAATGCAAAAAATCAGCTCAAATCCATGAAGATCTTCTATCCGCCGCACTCGCCATCAAAGATCGGCCTTATTAACCGTTTTCACACCACGTTAGAGTTTCACGGAGCCCTGACAGTCGGGTGCACTAGCTAATTTTGGTGGCTTATTGGAGAACCATATCTACGTTCATAGGTTGTGTAGGAAGCAACTACATCATATAGGGCTATCCTCCACGTGGGTTGTATTACCCCCCCACCCTCCCCTCTGGGTTTATAGCCTAACGGTATGTATAAAACGTTCATACTCGGGCGGGCTACGGAATTTGATACGGCGTATGTTTTTGGAGGCTGAACGTCTTGTTCACTTGTCCAGTCATGGATTTATTACAATACCCTTGCTCTCCTACGTAGCAAATTCAATTGTTATTTAAAATTACCAATAACGTCTATCGGAAATAAATAAAACATTCTAAGCAGATTCAGGCCATCATGATGACAAAACACTGCTTCTCCGAAAGGAATCGATGACACTGACAATCGATTGACACCGCATTCTTGCATTTATGTACTGGGCTTGTTTGCTTTTCAGACCCTTCTTCTACTCGTTCAGGGTACTCTTCTTGAAATCCCTGTACTGTCTCTTATGTGGCTATATGCCGTGCAGAAGCTTGACCCGCAGTTCGTCCGAACTCGTCATTTATCGACGGCGTAGTCGGCGATCAGCTGGCGTAGGGTAGGTGAGAATCAGGTGCTTAGTTTTGGAATGTAATGCCTGTGAATAAACTATAATTTTTATGTTAACCCAAAGCGGAAATTATTCAGGCCGTTTTACGACTCGAAACGAACTTAACCTCGACTTACCTTGATGCTGCGCTCCGCCATGTCCTTGGGACTTTTTGGTCCTGATGTAGTCCATGGCCTGGCGGTAGTTCGGCGTCTTCATCCCACTTGGCTGGCGATGCCTTCTCCCAGCCAGCTGCATCCCAGCTCCAAAATCTACTAGAAGACAAATGACGTGGGTCCGACCAGGTCACGCAGGGAGGTGTTTAACTCGATCTTGGGAATCAGGTCTGGCTTGCACAGCTTGATGATGCCTGACTTCTGGGACAGGAAGCTGAGGATCTTGGAGGCTACATCGCTCTTTTGATCTACATCTAGCGTGTCGGAGAACAGTAAGAATGAATGAAATGCCTGCTGAAAACAGATAAATTAAGGACGGGAAAGCAATATTCTAGAGCCGCATAAATGGCAAGTTTTGCAATTCTAAAAAATTATAATGTGCAAAATGAATTGGTCAGATAGGAACGTGGTAAGAACAGTGAATTAATTATTTTCAAACGTAAAGGCCATGGGGGACAAAGAGATGGAATATACGGACAGAATGAAGTCAAATGCACCTTGAAAAGAAGGATAAACCTAAGACGGAAAAAGTAATATTTCAGGGCAACATTGACTGGGCAAGTTTGTTGGAAATTTATAGGAATTTCTGAGTTGCAAATTGCAAAAATGATTTGTCAGAATAGCGAACTGTACAACAGGAAATAACTTTGTTCAACGTAAAGGCCTTGGGAACAAAGAGATGGAATAGATGATCCACTGGTTCACTGAAGGTACCAGGTCCTGGTACACACCTTCAGGTGAGCCAGCGATTCGTATATTCCATCTTCTTTGTCCTTTACGTGAAAATATTAATTCCACTGTTCTACCACGTTCCTATCTGACCAATCATTTTGCGCACATTTAATAAATGCTATAAAAATTGCCCAACAAATCTGCCATTATGCGGCTCTAGAAATATTGCCTTCCGTGTTAATTGTCCTGTTTTTCAAGCCAAGCATTTGATTCCATTCTTACTGTTCCCGACAAGCTAGAAGTAAGATCATAAGAAGCGATGTAGCCCCAAGATCCTCAGCTTCCGTGTCCCAGAAGTCGACATCATCCAGCTGTACAAGCCAGACCTGATACCCAAGATCCGAGCTAGACAACTCCCTGCGGTAAAACTGGTCGGACCCCAGGTTCATTTGCCTTCTAGTAGATTTGGACTGGGATTGCAGCTGGGCTGGAGAGAAGCATCCCAGCCAGGGGATGAAGCCGCTGACTTACCGCCAGGCCCATGGACTACATCAGGACACTAAAGGTCCACAAGGACCTGGTAGAGCGCTGCATCAAAGGCAAAGTCAAGGTAAGTTTCGTTCGAGTCGATAACGGCCCTTTAATAATTCCCGTTTGTTAACATAAATTAATAGTTTTATTTTCATAACTTGGCATTACATTCCAAAACTAAGCACCTGATTTCACCTACCCTACGCCAGCTGATCGCCGCTTACGCGTCGATACTGACGAGTCGGACGAACTTGCGCGTCAAGCTTCTGCACGGCATATAGCCACATAGGAGACATACAGGGATTTCAAGCAAGAGTACCCTTAACGAGATAGAGAAGGGTCTGAAAGCAACAAGGCAGTACATAAATGCAGATGCCGGTGTCAATCGATTGTCAGTGTCATCGATATCCTTCGAGAAACGAGTGTTTTGGTCATCATGATGGCCCTGAATCTGCTTAGCAGACAGTTGCTTCGGATCCCAAAAACGAATCACGGGATCTGATCTGTGGGATCTGGACCCGGGATCCGCTGGGATCATTAGATCCACATTTCACAAAGGAGTTGTTAGATGGATCCACTGGGATCATAGATCCGTCTTCAATATTTTCGACGGATCCGCCTGGATCCGAGATCACGCAGACACCATTTGCATTGGGATCCAACTGGAGATCCAGACCACCATTATACATTTGTGTATTTTTTTCGGAAACCAATTTTTTAAAGTTTAATTGTCATTACCTTTCATTTGTTGTTAATGCAATTAGCATGGGTTCATGCCGTTTTTAGTTTCCGAATTTTGCGATAAATACTATAGTTATGGCAGTTATATTGCATGTGGATCCTGTCGGATCCGAGATCCGTTTAGGAATCATAGATCCATTGTCATTTGTTTGTAATGGGATCCTGTGGGATCCAAGATCCGTTGCGCAAAATTAATTGAAAGATCCACTGGGATCCAAGATACAATGTTGTAATTTGTCGTGGGATCCAGTGGGATCAAAGATCCCAAAACAGTGTGCAAATCTTCAGTCAACTAGAGATCCTCTGGGATCATAGATCCTACTTTCAGATCCATGCACAATGTGCATGGGGGCGGAATAAATATCGGCGGAATAATAAATAATAATAATAAAATAAAAAATATCGGAATAAATAAAATATCTAAGCAGCAGACATGTGCATTGCACATGTCTGCTGCTTAGATGTTTTATTTATTTCGATAGACGTTTTTGTAATTTTAAAGAACAATGATTTGCTACGTAGGAGAGCAGGGTATTGTTAAATAATCCAGACTGGCAAGTGAACAAGACGTTCAGCCTCCAAAAACGATACGCCGTATCAATTCCGTGCCCGCCCGAGTATGAACGTTGTGATACATACTCGTAGGCCTATAACCCCAGAGGGAGGGTGGGGGGAATACAACCCCACGTGGAGGAAATAGCCCTATTGATGTAGGTTCCCTCCTTCGCAACCTATGAACAGATATGGTCTCCATAACCACAAAAATTATCTTGTGCACCCGACTGTCCGCGGCTCGTGAAACTCATAACGTGTGCGAAAACGTAAATAAAGGCCGATCTTTGATGCGAGTGCTCGGATAGAAGATCTTCATGGATTAGCTGATTTTTTTGCATTTCTGCGTCTTAAGACCATAAATATTCATATGAGACCTGACAGCGGTCGGTCGGAGAAAAAAGTTGCATTTTGACCACCCCTAATATATATAGAAGCAATAATGTAGCAATAACCTCAGCTCTCTAATAATGTCTCAGCTCACAGACTGCTGGTCACTTTGTAATATCCGGTGTCAACTTAGCCACATGACAAAAAATACCAGAAAACATATCAGAAAACATAATTACAGGCGAGCGCGAAGCGCTCGCTCGTCTTTACGTGGTATAAATCAAGATATTATTTCCAGTAACTGGCGCCGTAGTTGGCGATGAACGAGCGAGCGCAAATTAAAATATATGGTGAATTCTAGCTCGATCATGCATGTAGTTTTTAGATACAAAAAGAGTGCGCACGCCGCACGTACAAAGGCACCCACCTCTGACTTGTGGGAAAGGGCGGCTGAAAGGTCTCTAATTATACACCAAATTTGTACCAATCGGCTCAGACGTTCCTGATATATAGCATAGGGGTGTGCACGTGCGCAGTGCGCACGTGCAGAGCCACCCCACCCCTGTTTTGTTGAGAGGCAGCGACTAAGAGGTCACTTACCACTCACTAAATTCGAACACTATCGGTTTAGCCGTTTCTGATTCTGATATATATTGTATATATTATATATATATATATATATTTATAATTATACTATATATATAAATATAATCTAAATAATTATATATATATAATATATGATAATAAAAATATATATAAAAAAACGTGTGCACGTGCACACACACTCCCAACCCTGACAAGAAAAGTGGCGGCTGAGGGGTCCCTAACCACACACCAAATTCGAACACAATCAACCCAGCCGTTGCGGAGTTTGTGCGACAAAACACCTTTCAACACCCCTCACGCGGCACGCGCCACGTGCAGTGGTAGTCAGAGTCACCCACATGAGTCGGCACTGGTATCAAACAGAGGAGGTTGAATGGGGTACTCAGGCAAATTTAATTCCTGTTGTCAATCGGGCGCGCGGTTGCAAATATTATAATCTTCTCAAAAGCGTTCGCCACGGGTCGGTCGGGTGCGCTCGCTGTGTAATGAGCGCCCCGACCCGACCTGCTTTCCGACCCGTTCCGACCCGACCCGACCCGACCCGACCCGAGCCCGACCGACCCGACCCGACCCGTTTTATGATGATGATGATGATATGCTAAAGATAAGCTAGCCACCAGACTCACACCCCTGTTAGCGATGACAGATTATATATCAGGCCCTTGTGGCATGTCCGTGACTCTGAAGGTCGTTGGATCCAGTCAAGTTAATGACACTGATCATGTCATCGGTTAACGATATAAGCAACATCTTAATGCTATTGTTAACTCGGAGCTCGGTGCTTTGCGTGAGGACTACGAACGCGCACCAGACCAGCGGATCGCCGAACATGCATTATGGGAGTCACTGTCGATGCAACTAGTCGCATCTCGTCTAGTCCAACATAACTGACTCGCTGACCATCTGACTCGCTAACCATCTGACTCGCTGACCATCTGACTGGCTGACCATCTGACTCGCTGACCATCTGACTGGCTGACCATCTGACTCTGCTTGACATCTGGACTGCTGACCATCTGACTCGCTGACCATCTGACTCGTGGACCATTATCTGAAACTGCGCTGACCATCTGACTCCTGACCATCACTCGCTGACCATCTGGACTGGCTGACCATCGACTCGCTGACCATTGACTGGCTGAACCATCTGACTCTGCTAACCATCTGACTGAGCTGACCATCTGACTCGCTAGACCATTCTGACTCGCTGACCATTCTGGACTCGCTGCACCATCTGACTCGTGACCAATCTGACTGCCTGACCATCTGCACTGGGGCTACCATCTGACTTGCTGACCATCTGACTGGCTGACCATCTGACTGGCTGACCATCTGACTTGCTGACCATCTGACTTGCTGACCATCTGACTCGCTGACCATCTGACTGCCTGACCATCTGACTGGCTGACCATCTGACTTGCTGACCATCTGACTGGCTGACCATCTGACTGGCTGACCATCTGACTTGCTGACCATCTGACAGCGCCCCGCTTTGGTCGTTGGTCGGTGCGTCGCTCGCCGGACGCTGGACCGGACGTTGACCGGAAGTTGGACTTCGGTACCGGAAAGGCTGTTTTTCGGCAGCGAGAGCCGGCTCGGTCGACGGTGGGGCAAAGTTTGGACGAAAACAGAGACAGGAAGTGGGTAGTAGCCACAATGGAGCTTCTGTGGGCGACGCCACTGGCGGATCCAACCTCCCAATTGGGGGGGGGGGGACTAATTCCGCTGGGGTCTCAAGGTCCATGACCGGGAAGGGGGGTGGGTTTGAAGTCGGGTCGTGAGCAAATTACATTTTTATCAAGTCAATTTATAACTTACCAATACCTAAAATATGATTTCTCGCCGTATTTAGTGCACTCAAAAACAAGATGAACTCCAGTACGTTATCGTCACAAATACGACTTATGGCTGCTACGTTGCGTCATTTCCTCGTAATGGCCCGTATTTTGTACTATCAACAGCGAAAACTGCATTTATTTTAGATACAATGCAGATGATTTCTTACTCGGTATGATAAATGTATCGTACATCATATAATCGATATTCTGTATAATGCCAGCAATATACTAAATTTAGTAAATCATAGCATATTTAAACAAATTATCATGCCATGCAAAATAAATACTTTGTTGATAGGTGTAAATATAGCAGCAAATATAAATAAACCTATGCAATTGCTGCCCAAAAATTTCAAAAGCTGACTCGAAATTTCCAAAAGCTGTCTCAATTTTGGTATGTTGGTCATTGGTGCCCGATGAGATCTCGTCGAAACCTGCCACGTTTTGCTGACTGGCTCTTCAGATAAACCTCATTGGTTACTGTATCGCCACCGCGCAAAAGCTACGTTGGCTGTTAACCGCTACATATCAAAATAGCATCTTACGCGCCACTTTCCCTACTCCCCTCTGCAGGGATGTAGCCAGGGGGCATGCTTCCCCCTGAGCACAATGTACTCTATATAAAATTAGATTTTCTGACGACCCGACTTTACCCCCTTCCCCCTCTCCGTCAACAACATATGGCTGAGGAGCGAAACTAGATTGTACCACTGACGTGGCCCCCTGATACAAATTATGGCTACATGCCTGCCCTACTGCTACGAAATTGCTTTACAATACAATACACACCAACGAGGCAAATCAAGAAGTATTTATTTTTCCTCAAGAAGTTATTTTTGCAGTCAGTACCTATTTCAATTATTATATTTTTTTTTGGGGGTGGGGGGGTGGGGGGTCTGGTTTTTATTGCCGCCCATGTCGAGCGTGTAATGGAGGGGGCCTTTGCCCCCTCCCTGGATCTGCTAGTGGGTGACGCTGATCCTGGTCGTCCTGACGCTGGTCGTCTGGTGTCCTGAATTTCACAAATATGAGTGGAAAGTTACACCCAAATTAACTTTGTTGTCACCTCACCTGCCATCGAAACGTCACAAGCGATCGAGCTAAGCCATATGAAGCAAATCCAGGTATTATGCGAAACAAACTATCTGCGAAAGACGTCAACATAATTTATATTATCCACTTCTCAGTTTAGGAGCTTTCGAACCATCTTAGATGCTTTGGAATGGCACAGTGGAAATAAGGGATAATTTTCTGCATAAAAGGCCTCTGAATTTGCAGTGAAATTGCATAATACATGCAGCAAACTGACTGCCCGTAGCATCTGCAATTGTTGGGTTATTCTACAAATTTCGACCGCAATATCGACATCCTTCTGGATTAGTGACGTCCTCTCATCATTCGTCACACTCTTGCAAACATAATTTCAGGACACTGATTAGATCGATGTCGCTGGCTCTGGGGCCACGTCTACAGGCTGATGAAGTCATGTGACGTCAACTGCGTTTTCTGGCTTGGTGGCAGCAGCTGGGCATTTCTTTGGTAATTCGACAAAACAATTTGCAACATTACATCTTTGATTTTTTTGCAAATGTTATCAAAGGTGTATTCAAAAGCGTAGAATCTATCCATGACATTGAAATGTGCAGCCTTGCAAATATCGGCTAGCTAAGCTGGCTTACATAACCGTGTGACGGCAGCTGCAGCTGTTGGCTGGCTCACAGAGCCGTGTGACGGCAGCTGCAGCTGTCAGCTGGCTCACAGAGCCGTGTGACGGCAGCTGCAGCTGTCGGCTGGGTTTCAGAGCTATGTGACGGCAGCTGCGTCTCAGCCGCTCTCTCTCCCGGCACCAGGTAGTGACCCAGCCTCGCAGACCGCTAATTCGCGAGTCGTGTCCGCCGCGGCCGGCGCCAGCTCCATGGACAACACTCTCTAATTACCGGGATTAGCTGCGGCAGTGGCGGTCGGTCGGGAAGCGCCCTCAGCAGGGACGAGCTGCGTACTGAGCGCCTCCCGTACGGCACCCGGGGAGCGGGGGGGGGGTGGACTCTCAGGACTCTCAGGAGAAGCCGGCTGAGGCTGCACACTACCCCGCTCCCTGGCCACGCCGCCGCCCGGCAGGCTGCGAGGGCGAACACGGCCGGGGCTATAGCTGGTACAGAGTGCCGAGCTTTGGTCAGTGCACTGTGGGGCCTTTCGCCCCGTAGCCTGCCGAAATGACAAATGTGAAGGCTGATATTTGCCTTTCAAACTGCGGTGCCCGGAACCAAAAATATCTGAATTTTTCGAATCTGGCATTGGTTTAGCCTGTTAACCTTGATAAGCATATGCTAAGTGCGATCGAACCTGAAGTTTGTTGACGGAAGCGCATGTAATAACATGAAATATGTAAATGTAACTTTATATAAAGTTTGACGGCGGGTGACGCTTCGAGACACATGCCAGCGTAGTCGCCAGAATATTCTGATGCTGTCCCGACCCAGAAACTGCGACCCAACTCGCCCCTTTGGTTGCTACAGCTAATTTGATGATGAGGTTATGTGAGGTCAATACAGGCAAGGTTAAGCCTATTCCCTGCGGGGCAGAACGCCCGTTGGTTTTTGTCGCTTGCTGCTTCTAAACCGTTTTACGTCCTAGCGTCTGGAAATTTTGTGATTTAATTCCTAAAGCTGAATTGCGCGTGTTGTGCCAAAATTTTATAAATGGGCTCAGCAAGAGGGGTGACCCATTTTCAAATAGATATTTTTTATCCTCAAACCATGGCGCATTGATTCCTCTTCTCGATATGCCGCAGCTTGTTTTAACTGCCGGATGACAGCTGGCCGTCATTAATTTAATTCCGGCTAATCGGGAAAAGGCCCCACTGTGCAGTGGTTAAATGTTCTGGATTGACTCCCTACTGCTCAGAAGTGACTCTGCCAGTGCCGACAAGGATGCGACTGCTGCCATCGGGTTTCACAAGGCATAAGGTCGCCGTAGTTCTGTTTGAAAGCTCCTGAGTGTTGCGCAATGACGCTGCATACTGAGAAAGCCGGCCAAACTTCGGTAACCGTCAGCCTTGCGCTTCTGTTACCGCGTTGTGTAATAGGTCAAACCTGTGTAAAAGGTCAAACCAGTTACCGCTGTATGCAATAGGTCAAACCAACTCAAATAGATGACAGCCTTTGAACCTGAGGATACCACTTTGCTTTGAAACTTCTGTGATAGTTGTTAATGCTTTCAAGAAACCATGTGCCCTAACGAGAAGCTACTCAAATACAGCGAGAAGAGTTGTGCGAAATAATCTACATACGTAAGCCGGTGGGTTGGAGCACCGCATCCTCTTGCAATGCCTCATAATGTTCAAAACATTAAAAAGTGTATTTTACCATTTGAAATGACCTGACAGCGAATCAGCTACCAAAGGCCTCACCGCCCTGGAAGTTCGGGCGATCACTTCAGTGGTGGCTCGTAGCGATGCGGCCAGTCCTCCAGCGACGCGGCGCAGTCTGGGGCCTCGAACGGCTGGGTAGGTGGCGCTAGTGCGGGTCCCGGACAGCCGAGAAACTGCTTAGACAATAGCATACTGAGGCGGAGAGAGCTCGCACTTGGACAAATGTCACATTCGCACCGTGATTGATTCATCGCTGGCTGCCGATCCTGCAGTTATTGCGGCCTTCTGAGAACTCCAGTATATCCACGTAGGTCAGCCGAGCGAATTAAATTACCGAGGAGGATGTGGCCGCATCTGCCTCTTTTTTACTTGTCCAGGCTCTGGATCTTATTGCCATATGTGACATATTTATTCGTGAAGTTAAGATGTAGACGACATTTATTTACATTTGGACATTTGATCATTGCATACATGTTCATTTACATTTAATATTTACATTACGTTGCATACATCAGGCGCGGATCCAGGATTTCGGTCAGGGGGGGGGGGCGCAATACAAAAAGTTGCGCCCTATGGGCGCACCATAGGCGAGACCCGGCTCAGGGGGGGGGGGGGGGGGGGGGGGGGGGCGACGCGGACGCCCATGCCGCCCCCTGGATCTGCCTGTGCATGATAATTTGTATTTGTTTATGTGTGCAACAAACAATGAAGGCAATTCACCCAATTACTGCTAGAACTACATTACTGCGAGTTGATTTTTTCTTCAATTATGCGTCGCTGATATCGACAATATCATACTGAGGCGGAGAGAGCACATTGGACAAATGTCACCTGGACAAATGTCACCTGGACAAATGTCACATTCGCACCGTGATTGATTCATCGCTGGCTGCTGATCCTGTGGTTATTGCGGCCTTCCAATAACTCCGGTATATTCATGTAGGTCAGCCGAGCGAATCCAATTACCCAGGAGCATGTGGCCGCATCTGCCTCTTTTTTACTTGTCCAGGCTCTGGATCTTATTGTCATATGTGACATATTTATTCGTGAAGTTAAGATGTAGATGACATTTATTTACATTTGGTATTTACCTGCATTTGATCATTGCATACATGTTCATTTACATTTTACTTTTGCATTACATTGCATACATTATAATTTAATTTTGTTTATGTGTG
Organism: Semibalanus balanoides; assembly: GCA_014673585.1. NCBI lineage: Eukaryota > Metazoa > Arthropoda > Thecostraca > Balanomorpha > Balanidae > Semibalanus > Semibalanus balanoides. The sequence continues at coordinate 19,237 of VOPJ01009874.1, forward strand.
CCACTCTCAATGAAGGCAATTCTTCCAATTACTGCTAGAACTAAATTACTGCTAGTTGAGTTTTTTCTTCTTCCATTATGCGTCGCTGATAAGCCTCGGCTCGATCAGGAGTCCATTCTCGAGCTGGTCGCTCCGGGATTCGAACCCGGGACCTCTCGTACGTGATTCGAACCCGGAACCACCTATACGGCAAGTTAGCAATGAGCGTGTTTCTTCCGAACTGACCGGTCCGCAATCTGATGATACGGCTACGCATTCACCAGTATCCTCAAAGTCGGTAGTAGTAACTCCAGATATACGTACAACAATTTTCGGTTGATCAAGTATTTTTCACTCCTAGTTCACACATAACGAACAGACTCTGAGGGTCCCGCGTTACCCAAGCCTGTTAGTTTCGCAGGCCCACAATCCAATTCCCGGTTACCGGCAGAATTTAGAAGCGAAAGTTCTACGTCTCCAAACACACCTGGACGCGGTCCGCCCCGCTCTCTGACGTCACCTTACATCGAAAGCGGCCGCTGCCACCGGCCGCGGGCGATCACGTTCAGGACTAAATGGCGAACGCTCATGGCGACTCCAATACGCTCGAGTAAAGTGTGATAGAATGGACGAGTTTGGTACACTATTGCTTTCCCGAGCGAACAACGGGGTTGGTATGCTCAGCAAAAATACCCTACTGAGGTTGTTGACGCTTCTGGCTTAAAGTGGACCGAAACAAATGTCCCGGAGTTGGCGTAATCTCAAATTGAATATACCATAAATCTCCCATTTCAGGTATACTCTCAATTTGTCTGTTCTCCTAATTATATTATGCTCTTGGGGGCTGTAATTTCCTGCCCAAGTAAGATTGTGGAATGATTGATCTGGCCGTCGTCTAAAAAAACCTGCACAAGAAAACGCCATGGATTTAATTTGTGAGGAGACCTATTCAAAAGCTTTTTGAATGGCTAGAGAGTGGAACCGATCTGATTGCCCATCTCATTTGCTAACGCATGTTCGTATACAATACAGCCTTGCTAGGCCGGCGATTGTCTGGCTGTGTGAAGGCCAGCCTGCCGTTCGCCGGCCCTGCTGTGTGTTTACGGCTGTCGCCATATTTATCACTCAGCATCCGCACTGCGACACACGGTTAGTCTTAATTATGGCTGTGCTGTTCACCTCCTGTGCGAGCGCATTCGAAGCAGCCTGGTATCTTAATGATATGTCATAGTATCAGTGTTGTATAATGTATTGTATTGTATATGTTTGCTCTATGGTATTCTCTCTTCTCTCTCTCTTATCTCTCGTCTCTCTCTCTCTCTCCTCCTCTCTGCTCTCTCTCTTCTCTTCTCATCTCTCTCGTCTCTCTCTCTCTCTCTTCTCTCTGCTGCTCTCTCCGATGCTCTCTCTTCTCTCTACGGTCTCTCCTCTCTCTCTCTCTTCTCTCTCTGCTCTCTTCTTTCTCTCGTCTCTCTCCTCTCTCTCTCTCATCTCTCTCTGCTCTCTCGTCTCTCTCTCTCTCTCTCTTCTGCTCTCTCTCTCTCTCCTCTCTCTCTCTCTCCTGCTCTCTTCTCTCCTCCTCTCTCTCTCGTCTTCTCTCCTCGTCTCTCTCTCTCTCTCTCTCTCTCTCTCTCTCTCTCTTCTTCTCTCGTCTCTCTCTCTCTCTCTCTCTCTCTCTCTCTCTGCTCTCTCTCCTCTTCTTCTCTCTCTCTCTCGTCTCTCTCTCGTCTCTCTCTCTTCTCATCTCTGCTACTCGTCTCATTCCTGCTCTCTCTCTCTCTCTCTGCTCTCTCTCTCTCTCTGTGCTCTCTCATGCTCTCTCTCTCTCACTCTCTCTCTCTCTCTGCTCTCTCTCTCATCTCTCTCGTCGTCTCTCTCTCTCTCTGCTCATCATATCTCTCTCTCCTCTCTCTCTCTCTTCTCGTCTTACCCTCCCTTCCCTCTCCTCTCTCTCTCGTCCTCTCATCTCGATCTCTCTTCTCTCTCTGCTCTCATCTCTCTGTCTCTCTCTCTCTCTCGTCTCATCAGATCTCTCGTGATCTCGATCTCGTTCTCTCTCTCTCTCTCTCTCGTCTCTCTCTCTCTCTCTCTCTCCGTCTCTCGTGATCTCAACTCTCGCTCTCTCTCTCTCCTCGCTCTCTGTGCTTTATCTATCTATCTATCTATCTATCTATCTTATATATCTATCTATCTATCTATCTATCTATCTATCTATCTATCTTATCTATCTATCTATCTATCTATCTATCTATTTTGCTTTTGCTTTCATTAAATTATGTAATATGTATATTAGCCAATTAATAGCGCTGACTTCAGGATCTCCACTCAGCTACAAGCTTGCTTAGCTGAGTGGGGTCCTGAGTGAAGAACAGCATGAAAAGCTCGATTATTGACCTGAATTTGTCCTCCGCCCAGTGTGCCTGATATCGCCCTTAACTAACACCATGAAATAACCACCACCTTCGGCTCTTTTGGCTCAATAGGCTTTCAGAATCAGTGTACTTGCCCTAACATAACCCAGCGCTGAAGGGAAACTATCTTCGATCTTATATATTTTGTTCTCTCTTCCTTGAGTGAGTGGCGCGACTTTATTTTCTTTTTTTATTCTCTCTTTTGTGGTGTTAACGTAAGCACCTTACGTCACCTTTTCGGCAAGCACCTTTTCGGCAGAACATTGGTTGTCGCGTTGGATAGAGGGAGGGTCACTCATGTAAAGGCTTAACAAAATCTCTATCTATCTAACTATCTCGCTTTCTTTCTGTCAGGGACGTAGCCAGGGGGAGGGCACGGTGATCATGTCTCCCCTTCTGAGCAAAGTAAATCTACACTAAAGAGAAGAGAGAATGGAATTCGCTGACGACCCGACCCTACCCCTCCCCCCACTCCCCGGTCAGCAACATATGGCTGAGGAGTATATATTTGTTTCCGACGTGCCCCCTTGTTAAAAACTACTAACTACGTGCCTGCCTTCTGTCTCTGTCACATCAGGACCAGGTAATTAACTATCACAGTATTACGCATTCTGTAATGAATAGCAGAGCTGTGAACTGTGTGCACACCGTTTCCGCGTGTCGATCAGTGTGCAGACTGTGCACTGTGCACTGTGCAGTGACTCCCCAACTAATCTGAGATTCCCCCTACTTCGACTCTCGCCTTTCGTCTGGACGTGGTATACAATATACATGAGCATTGTGCAAACAGACAGCTATAGTAATTACCCTTCTCGTTTTAAATACCAGGGTGGCAAAACATTGTACATACATATATCATGCATCATACATCATTCCCGTACGTTGGTTCTTGCGTAGGGAACCCCAGCTTTAT